>JAAGAY010004633.1:0-22803 GCA_011801015.1 Ardeotis arabs
GGGCTGATTCATGTCCTTGTTAACTATCTGTTTTCCTTTAGTGAGGAGATTTACGTGATGAGTGTCATCCTGTTTTGAATCCTTGCTCCTTTTAATCATTCCTTCGAGATAGTGTGAGACCGTTTCTCACTCCCCACGCATAAGTCATAAGCCCCCTTATCAGGAGAAGGGGAACAGACTTCCCCCCCCTTACATCACCACCAGTTGTGTAAGTCCTGAGACCTTCCTGGGTAAGATCCCTGTGTAGACACTTAACTTCGGGTGTCGACAACACAGGTATCTTCATCTGAGACAGCTGATTGGGTTCCCAGTATGGGCAGTGGAGATGGAGTCAATAGAGTCAGAGCAATTCACTGTGCGCTTCCTTTGGCTGATCCAAGAGTAGCCATCTGTTTCAGGATAAGATGAAGTCCTAAAATCCATCATCTCCATTGCTTTGCTCTCTGTGGGCTACAAGGAGTGCTTTGCTGTATGCACGTAACCTCTGTGTCTAATGGGCACCTTGTTAAACAGAATAAATTCTCAGCCTTGAAGCCTTGCTCTTCACAACAGCGCCTGTGTATAACTTAACAACTAACTTGTGTTCCTCAAATAACCTCCTGAAATGAGTAGTTGGGTGGGTCTGGTGCTTTCTATTCGGGTGTGGCTGGAGAAATGCCCAGGTGAAATACCCATGTACATTAGGTCTTTATCTGCTGTGGAAAGGGAAAAGCATGTATCTCTCTTTGTGTTTGAGTAAAAGCTGTGTAAACCAGCTGAAGACTGCAACTTTGGAGAATTAAAAGGCAGACCAAGTAGGACTCACCATACAGTTGCTTGCAGAAATACCTCCAGCTGAAAAGAGGTTATCTTTCCCATGTTTAGGGCCCAGAAGGGACTTGCGGACAAACTAGGCTTTTCTTGTCCCTGCAGGAACCCTGTTGGCTGCAGATGGGTTGACCAGGGTGAAACCTGATGCAGGATTTGAACTGCTGGCTTCAACCACAGCCCTAGGAGATTTCCCTTCCCTCCCACCATGCCTTCATGCAGTCACAGTTTCACCCTGAGCTCAATACTGGGAAGGAACAGGGATCGGGCCCTTCAGTTAGGTCAGAGTTGAATTGGAAATTGAAAGTATACCGTTTGCTTTCAGCCCAGAGACTTGTAAAGTAAAAAACTACTTCTGACCTCTGTACGTGATATGTCAGAAGCCCTTGACTTCCCTCCCTGCTTCATTTAAGTGAGAGGTATGGACGTTGCCTTTTAAGAAATTCTACCTACATACCTGTGAAAAGCAGGACAAAGGCGGCTTTTCAGACTCCTTCAGGAGTCATGGAGGTTCATGTAGCTCCTGCTCTTTCAATTTGAGCATGTGGGGCCCACTTCAAGAAGGAACAGTATTATTTCTTTTTCTATAGATTTTGGTCAGCTTTAATTTACCTAGATGGTGAAAAGACAGAGCCAATTCTCTGTCACCAGGGAGGACCACAGGAATTCTAGGAGAGGACATCAGCAAGCTCTTCTCTGGTCTATTCACAGCCCCATTTTTCATACATAACCCTCCTGGATGGATTGATCCTTGGGTTATGAGCCAGCAGGCAGAAGATATAAAGGATGAGCCTGGTGGTAACAAACCCAACCAGCAGCTAGAGGGGTCCCACCAAACAGCCCTCAGGGACTAATCACAGTTATATGACTTCCATATTGTCACATTGACTGAATGCTGAAGGTGATGAGATATCTGACAGGGGTACACCTCATTTTGGTGAGCTGTGTAAGCAGAGGGAGCTGAATGTTCTCAGGAACTGAAGGAAATTACTTAATTTGCAGCAGATTCAAGCAGTGTCCTCCGACCAGTGGACATGGAAAGCTGTGAGACACAGGGGCTAATCCAGATTGGGCAGAGCATGAGGACCCCATAAACCAGCCTCGGACAGCTGTGGCTCATCTCATGTTTCATAACCAGGGCATCACAGCAGCTGGATGAAGCAGGAGACTCGGTCCTGCATGACAGTAATTTATGCCCTGACATATGGGCAAATCTGTGTAATTTCTGATTCATCTACTGCAGATGTGACCTGCTGAAGCAGGCCCCCAGTATTGGAAACTGAATCATCTGAGTGACTTTGTAGATTATTAACTTGCTTTCTCAAAACATTGCGTTCAATGCCTGTACTGTAAAGACTCTTTTTGCTTTCTTTTTCCTTTATTTAAGTTATCTTGAAGATGTCCCTGCTCCTTGCAGGGAGGTTGGACTAGACGACCTTTAAAGGTCCCTTCCAACCCAAACTATTCTATGTTAAAATATGCATTTTACATGGAGTAGAAAAAATAAAATAAACTAAACAGCAGTAGCAAGTAATATATCCTAGCTGCAACAACTCCTTCAGTGCTGTAACACAGACTTCCCTCCTCTGAATGCTGCTATGGCCTCAAAGTCTCCAGATTACTCAGGTTTCACGGTACTACTAAGTGACAAATACTAAAAATATAGTAATTTTTAGTTAACAAATAAGTATTTGATACCTGTAATATAGCAGCATCTTGCAGCTCCAGGAAGATCTGTTTACCTTCAAGCCCTTTGTTTCACACGTTAATCTCAAATTCCAGCTAATAATGAATGCCATATGCCTTCTCAGTCTATGCAGAAAAACTCCTCCCACTCTTTCCCTTTCACCAGTTGGTACAACCAAGCAAACACACTTCAGTAGGAGAGATCTTGTCAAGAGCAGCAGACAAAGGGTCACTGAATGTGCTATGCTTGTAATTTCTTTTTCCCCTTTCTTCCAGTGTTATCTCTCCCCTTCCTAACATTTGACAAAAAACAGGGTGAAGAAGAGGATGAAAAAACACATTGATCCTCAGGCTGTTTTGGTGCTGTGAGGATATGAAATTTTATGGCGCTGGAAAGATAGCACAAAGGTCACCCTCCCTTCCTTTCTCCCACCTCCACTTCTGTACCAAGAAATGCATTATAAATCTCTCCCTTATCCGTAAATTAAGAACTCTTGTTTACCAGTAACCTCCTTTCCTTAGAGAGTTATCAACTGCCTTGTTTTAAACTGGATATTTGCAAACTATGAGAGGGTTTAATCTTATTTTCCAAAGGTGTATGAATAAATTACCACAAACTGAGATGGAGCAGGCAGCAGGCAGAGATCTGTGAGTGGGAGGTGAATGCCACATGCTGTACTCTGATGTTAGTGCCCCAGGCTCCCACGGTTCATCTCTCAGGCTCCAATTCAGACAAATGCTGGGGTTTGTTATTATTATTATTTTATTTCCTGGTAGTGTTTTGTAAATCACAGTAGCAACATGGTAACAGCAAGCTCAGCCCATTCAACAATGTGTAAATATTTTCCCGTGGGAAATGAGATAGAAAATTCATGTCCACAGATTTCAAAAGGTCACTTAAACATCAGTGTGTAAACACTGGCAATGTGCATCCCAGCTGCCTTCAGAGATAATTCCTGTTTAGGCACTCACCAGGCGTGGAGACCATGGTAAATGAGATGTGCAAATATGGGTGACAAAAAGATGAGATGGAGAGCCTGAGAGACTGAGACAGAGGCAAGAAAGAGCTGAGCTGGATCAAGAGTGGTCCTTCAGACACAGAGTCTGGTGGTCTGAAGTTATGCTAAAAGCACTTCCCAAAATACTCATATGCGACAGTTGTTTTGCTCCAGGGCATTTTCCATCTTTTATCTAAAACTTTTCTACCTGTTTTCTTACCACATTAGATATGCAATCTGCTCTGGGAGAATCAGTGCTTAAAAGGGACTACAAACCTTCAAGAAACTCTACTCATGCACAGTCCCAGCGGGCATCTGCCTTGATTAATACAGAGATGACACAATTTTAGCCAGGCTCAAGGTACTTGACCCCAGTTCAAGGTGCCATCACCTCTGTAGCTCTCCCTTTACACTGCCCATCTTCCAGAGAAGAAGGTTACCATGCATAGGAAATGGTTTGTGGGCCATGGTCCGGATTAATGTTGACAGTGTTAATTTTCTCTCTCTCCTCTCTCTTTCTCTCAACACACACATGGTATATGGGCTTTCTCTTGCCACTTGCATGCTGAGGAAACTTGCATGCTGAGGGAACTTGCAAGCAATACTCAACGATGTCTTACATCAAGATGAGTACGACTGAGGGATTTTTATACCTGCCATGCTTATTTCCCCTCATTGCCTGACTGTCCTTCCCCACTCCCCAGCACAAGTGTTGTCTGTTTTACTTCTGATCTCCATTTGGACTTTGATTGCCCACTTCCAAGCCTTGTCCTTCACTTGAAGGCACTTGGAATATACTCTGTCTTTGTCTTTCTGCCGTCAGTACAGAAGTGACCCTTGAGAACCCCTTTGCACTGAATATACTCCAAGTACCTCCAGCACTGTTGTAGAGATCTGACAGCATATACTCCTTCCAAGATGGCCTCTATGGAGAATTATCTTCCTACCCATCATCCTTCTTGGCAGTAAGACTTTGCATTCATGCATGAGCATGAGAGTCTCTCCAGTGTTCCCATGATCCTTGGCTACTTCAGTATCTTGGGAATGTAATGCTGGTAAGAAACTTGATGCATAAAAATGTGCCGTTCTGCTACCTTGCCAAGGCTGGGGAGATAGGAGACAGGGTAAGACCATTTCTGCTCGGCCTGGCACAGCATGCCCAGAGCAGGTAGGTCAGCACTACCAACTCAAAAATTTTTGCATAAATGAAAGAAAACTATGCCTACTTACTTGCATGGGTTAGAACTCCTGTCTTTCAACTCCTGGGAGGTTTTCTTGGGTAAAAGATTTATGTGCTGGGGAACAGAAAGGAAGGAATTGGAATAGAGAAGCTCAGATTCCTCTCTTGAAAACTGTGCAATGCTCTCCTTTTATTTTCTTTCTATTTTTTTTTTCATTTGATTGGGTTGGTTTTTGTTGTTGTTGTTGTTTACATTTCCTAGATTTTTAATAAGCATGAATGTTTTGGCTGGGGGAGAAAGGTGGTTTTTTTAGTCTGGTTGAGAACATTGAAATTTTGAATTTTATCTGGCTTGAGCCAGTCCAGTCTTAATGAAACTATGGTATTTCTGCCAGGCATTGGGATGGCAGAAGCAGCTGTAAGGGTCCTATCTCAAAAAGAAGCAAAATGCTGATATAACAGAGAACATACATAAACCTTTGAGTATCTGGGCCATTTGAAAGTCTGTAAAGTCCATCTCAGAGTGGGAGATTTTGAAGCTTTTTGCCTTAACAAGTAGAAAACTAAGAAGTTGTGACAGGACGAGGGGTAATGGTCTCAAAATAGAGGGAGGTAGATTTAGATTAGATATTAGGAAAAAAGTTTTTACAATGAGGGTGGTGGAACAGTGGAACAGGTTGCCCAGAGGTGGTGGATGCCTCATCCCTGGAAACATTCCAGGCCAGGTTGGATTAAGGTCTGAGCAACCTGATCTAGTCAAAGATGTCCTTGCTCCTTGCAGGGGAAGTTGGACTAGATGACATTTGAAGGTCCCTTCCACTCCAAACCGTTCTATGATTCTATGATTCTAAGTTACCTGATCACTATCTCTAAGGATGTCTTTAGGGTGAACATTTCAGAAAATCCACTTTTGACTTAGAGGGTTTCTTTTCTAAGGAGTTCGTGCCACGTGACCTGGCAGATCAACTTTACATGACATTAAATGTACAGCAGGGAGCTCTGAATGTCCACTGGGAAAAACAACTGAAGGTGTGTGGAAGTTAACAAAGATTAGAAACTTTGCATCTAATGTAGAATACACAAGGGTTAAACAGGTGGATATTGAAGTTGGATATGTGTGCAGGCTAGAGATCAGTTTCACATTTCTAACCACAAAGGCATCTATTCACTGGAAAAACCTGTGTAAGGAAAAGATGTTCAGCACTGCTCAGATTTTTTCCATCTAAGCCACTCTTAAAAATTAAGTGTTGTCTCTCTCAGAAAATAGTGGCTCCATATAAAAACTCATGGATGACTTCAATGGTCCACACTATGTCCCAAAGTCCTTTGAAGCTTTAAGATGTAGTACTTAATTAACTTTTCATTAGTAATGGATGCAATAATTGAGATCAACTTCTTTCTCCAAAACCAAACGATTTTGATATCAAACACTGTAATTTTCTTTAGAAAGCAATTACTTGCAGACATAATAATTCCTGAAAGAACTTAGTGGTTGCAGGGACATCCCACCATGGATACGCGTTACAGGTGTTAGTGTTCCTTCAAAGAGATCTCTCAGGTTTTTGTTTCTTCAGGGAGTCTGGCTGTGTGCTACTCTGTGTTGCTTTTTGTAGTACAATAAAGAAGGAGAACTTGAGGAGTACCTCTTTGTCCCCGTTCTCCGGCTCTCCAGAGACACACTGTCCACCTGTGAGGAAAGCACTCCTGATTTTACCAAGCCTGACCTCAGTGTAACATGCAGACTTTCGGACTGGCCAGATGGGTGAATTGTCTGGGCAAGTGGGTTCTGGAGATAATGTGCCATTTTTCCAAGTCTGCTGTTACATCCAAAATTCCATTTTGTTTTGCAGCAGGAATTGGATACTGTGGTACATATGTAATTTTTGAAGCAGGGAGTACAGGGGCCAAGCACAGTACACACACTCTAGTCTCCCAGTCGCTACCAGATTTGGGGTCACTACTTGTACTGATGAACCATTCTCTCCCATCTGGCAAGTGCCAGTTTTGTCCAGTCAAAATATCAAAACTCAAAATATTTTAATTGTGTTTTTTAATCACAAAGCAAGTAGATGACATGCACTTCTTGGCCAGGACTCATAAATTAACTTTCACAGTTTGGCAAATTACATTTGTTCCATTTGCACCGGTTACTTTAACTCTCCGCTGTTCAGGTCTCACACCCCGGCTTCTCAACATCCTGTTGTGTTAGTATTGAAATTTGTGATCCCATATCTGTTAGAAATTTCACCAGTTGTCATTGAGGGCCAACTGGAATCAGAATGTATTCTGCCTTAATGATGTGTCTAGTCTTATGTTCAGAGGAGTCCAAAAGGAGCAGGGAGTTAACATTTTTCTCTTCATGGTCATCAGGATCACTCCAAATATCACCATCCCAGTCCTCTGGGGAAACTATTAATTTCCTAATTTTCATAGAGTTAAGGGATGTGGAGCCTATGTGAGCATTATCTCGATCTTTTCTCCCAACATGTTTGTTTTCTCCTTTTCTTCCTGCAACTGCTTTGGTAGCTGTTCAGTTTGCAGGGACAGTAATAAATCAGCTGCCTTCCCGCCTTATATTTCCTCTCTCAGATTTTGTATCTCTCTATTATGACTTTTCCTATTCTGACAGGCAGCTTCTACCATCAAACAAATAATTCCTTTTCCTTTACCATTTTTAGTATTTCCTCTTGTTAAATTTAATTATTCTTCAATAGTACCCCAGTCATGCCAGTGGTCGCAAGCCCATTCTTCTGAGAATTTGGGATTTGGACTTATTCCATGCTTCCATAAGTAATCAGTGATACTACTTCCCATCCTGTCGACTATGCCAATTTAATCATAGAATCACAGAATTATAGAATTATTAGGATTGGAAAGGACCTTTAAAGGTCATCTAGTCCAACCCCCCAGCAAGGAGCAAGGACATCTCCAACCAGATCAGGTTGCTCAGAGCCCAGTCCAACCTGGCCTTGAATGTTTCCAGGGATGGGGTATCCACCACCTCTCTGGACAACCTGTTCCAGTGTACTACCACCCTCATTGTAAAAAAATTCTTCCTAATATCTAACCTAAATGTATCTCCCTCTGTTTTGAAACCATTACCCCTAGTTCCGTCACAACAGACCTTACTGAAGAGTATTTGTTATGAATGGGTGATTTAGATCATTGAAAGAACCACTGTCAAAGGTATTAGCAAAAGTGGTTTTGATATGTTGCTGTAAAAGTGTGACTTAACAACGTTCGATGGCAAGGTTCACTCTATTACTATATGGCACAAACATTTGAACATTAATTAAAAACTATCAAGGCACAAATCAAAGTTACCAAGACAAAATCAAAGCTACCAAGGTACAAATCAAAGTTACCAAGACAAAATCAAGGTTACCAAGGCACAAATCAAAGTTACCACAGCATAAATCAAAGTTACTATACTACAAGATTGTGTGTGATATTGATCGCTTACCAAAGATCTGCTGTTGGCAAAAGGTCTCTGCCTGGAGGAGCAACCTTGAGAGGTGTCCTAGCTGAAGGGGAGATCACCGCCATGCAGCCGCACTGCCTAGCAGAGAGAGCTCAAAGAAGGTTCACTTAAGTTGTCATATCTATGAAATATGTAGTCAAATAACATGTCATGGGAAAGGTGTGCATGAGACTCCTTGTACCTGCAACTTTCTGTATTCCTTGATAAATGAGTCTTGGAAAAGCCACTCACTACTAGTGTATTAATTGCATGACTGGTGCTCCCAGCTCATAAGCCTCGATGGTCACTGTGTCACTCTGCCTCTTTGTGAGTTTTCAGAGAACAGATTGAAGCTCTAGGAGTTCTTGACCTGAGCATGACTCAGGCCTTTACCTCCTTTGGTCGCTGTACCAAACTAATGCTAGTTTGGTTAAGGGGTTGAGGGCATCTGTCACAGATGCCCATCTTGTCTGGTTGCCTCCTATTGACCCTCTGTGAGTAGGAATCTCTCTTTACGTCAGTCCAGAGACAGGCATGAAAATATTTTCCAGTTGCAGCTGATCAGGAAAGCCAGGAAATATCTAGGAAATAAAGATTCCTCCACCTTTTGTTCCATGGGAAATTTCAACCTGCTTACTAGCTCGGATACAGTCTGTGATGACATTGCAAACCTGCTTAAGAGCATTAGACAGTATGCCAGCATTTATCCACTCAGCAATGACTCTTAATTCCCATTACATTCAAATCCCCATCTTTTGCTGCAGCTTGATTACAACGGTGATTAATTTTAAAGTCAACATATTTACCCCAAATATAACATCATTAAAAAGACTAAACATGAAATTGTGTATTTACAAATATCTTAACTTGATGTGATTAAAACAAACAGCCTCCTCCGTCCCTGTTTGGATATACCCAGATGAGCCCAGCTTCTTTTTCGCCTTTATATTTTCATGCCAATAGATGGCACTAGTATTTTCTCCATTTTTTACTACAATGTTAGATTTCCATATGATACCTTCTGCCCTTGCTTGGATTTTCAAAGGGTTGAATTGCTCATTTCCAAGGGGATGTTTTATCCTTGGAACATATATAACATCACTCCAGTTTTGCTTTCAGCTAGTAAATTTCTGCATACTTCATAAAGCCTCAATGCTATGAGACTGACTTTTTCCCATTGTGACAACAAAATGAATTTGAAGTTTTCATTTCCATACTGATGGGAGAGTTCACCATGAAAAAGCCTGTAGGGTCTCAGCATAGGGTGCCTTAAAACTTCTATGGCTTTTACTCCATCATCAGTATGAATATAGAAAGAAGTTTCTCCTTTTCAATTATGGTTTTATTTGAAGAATAATCAGTGGGTAGCATAAAAAGCAGAGATATTAAAAAGTGTGAATTAGATTCTCAGTTTATTTTACTCTACCCATAAACTTGGGAACTGGTTAAGATTCCCTTTTCATACCATGTATGCCAATTCAGCTTCTCTAATTAAACCCAGACTTTAGGAAAATGTATTTTAACATTGTAGTAGGTGCTCTTGTTTTTTACCAGTGTACAGTCTTCTTGAATTAAAGTAAAATTCATCTGGACAATGTCACCTCTAACAATTTTTTGTTTCATTTGCCTGTGCTTCGGAAAGGATGTTCTTATGAATGGCTGTGTGTGAAAGAGTGAAATAAATGTGAAAGAGGATCGATGGATTTGTATTTCACATGGTATCAAGAGTAAACAGGGTATAGATTCAGTTCATTGCCTTGCCAGAGAGTCTCTGTAGGAACAGTGTCAAAAAAACCTGAAAAGCTTGCTGCCTCAGTTCCCCAGCTGCTAACAAAAGTGATATTTCTCCAAATTATGAGGTTATGGTGAGGATAAAAAGAATTAAAGAAATGCCTTTCGCTTTGTACTTTCTGCTATGTACTGAAGAAGATTCAATGGGAAATTAGGTAAATCCACCAACCGGGATGGACATGGAGTCTAATTAAAAAACAAGCAAATCTTCTTATATACAGACATTGGCTATGCTCCCTCCACTCCCACCCAGTCTACGTTGATTTAGGAAACAGCCGTAAGTTAAATCAATGACAGGCCAGTGATGGAAAAGTCTCATGTTGTTCTGAGATAACATCAGGTCATAACTAATGAGTTATGACATGAACCCAAAGGAACAAGTGAGTCCTGGACCCTGTGACATTTATTCTCATCAGATCTTTGTATTACTGACAGATCTGCTTAAATATGGCTGGTAATTGTCAGCTGGCTCAGGGCAAAAGCATTTTGTATTTGCAGTTTTACGCCTTTCACAATCATGGCGTCTCCGTTTGCTAACACAGAACTAATTAACATGCCCGTTAAGGCACCTGGGCTTTGACATGGAAGCAAGCAGAAGGTGCAGAAATTAAACCACTACAATTAATTATGTTTGCCTCTCAGAGCAAGGCACTGGTGTCCTGAGATTTTCTGTCTGTCTTCGTTCCCTTTGTTCATCTCCCTCCCTAGTAATAACACAACACTTGTAGAAATTAATTTGGTGGAAATTGATTAAAGGTAGATGTTGTATGCCCACAAAAGTAATTTGCCATGATGTCCAGTGATGGGAAAGATGTGCACATATACATGTGGAAAGGTGCACATTAATCTTCTCCTCTCAAGCTGGAAGTGTTAGGAAGAAGATCAAGGAAGTGAGCTCAGCCAGAAAGCATGGAAACTGAGAGAAATAAAATGAAGATTACATGGATGGAAAGAGAGTTCAGCAGCAGCATCCAGCGAGACAGAGAATTCCATGAGGCTACGTAAGGTATTCCTGAGCCAACTCAGTAGCAAACCACTCATACTGTGTTGCAGATTTGGATCTAACAGCTGTGTCTTGAAGTTTCTTGTAATTAGTAGGAGTTTTGACTTTTAGCCTTCATTCCTCATCCAGTTTGTGCAGGTAATACTGTACTGTCCAGGGAATAAATCAAACACATCTACTTGAGATTCATCCTATTATATACTGAGTAGGAATAGATATTTACTTTATTTTTCCTTCTGATCTTATACTATTAGAAGATCATCTCTCTGACTGAATGGTTTCCCTGTTGAACATCCTGTCCTCAACTGGGGAAGGAGAGCTCTGTCCTCCTCCATCCAGTGAAAATAGAAGTAGAAGATAATGGAGTTTGGGATTACAGCTGAAACCAGGGATTACCCTTTGCAATTTGACATCACACCCCTGAGCTGTTGCAAATGGTTTTAGCCTGATAGCCAAGCATTATCAGCGGCTGTTGCAGATGACTACTCAAGCTGTGTATAAGAAAAGAGGCAAGTAAGGAAAGCTGATTGTAAAAAAGCACAGAGGGTAAAAAATATGCAAAACCTTAACAACTGAAATTTCATGCAGGGAGTAAGTAAAGCCTGTTCTGATAGCTGCAATCTCCATTGTCTAATAAAACTTCAGCATTTTTTCCATTATTAGAGGAGCCTGAGATCTTAAATGAAAAAGAAAGTAAAGCAAAAAGTAGAAAGAAGAAACTGGGAATGCTGCAGATCCATGAGGAATTTTTAAAAATTGGTTCATCTCTCTCTAACATCATTATATCTCCCTATTCCTTTAATATTGATTCTTTTCATCATCCAGACAAACTAATCTCAAGTATTTTTAACATTTTTTTCAGAGTACCATCTGTTTGCATAATAATTTCCCCCAAGTCCTTATAAGGACTGTAATAATCTCCTCGTGTTAACATTTATTATTTGATTTCCAACTTCCTCATCTCTGAAGTAATGGCATGGGGGAATATGTGTTTTAACAAATAGCAGCTCCCCACAATTGCTACTGAAAATAATCATCAAAAAAGGATAACTTTCAACTATCTCATCAGGGCAAATATATTCACATAGGTATATTTCTATCAGCCTGGGTTGGAGTCATGAGAATATAAGGGCAGAGGAACGGATTCAGACCAAGCACAGTAACCTGTTTCCAACATCAGTCAAATCTGGATTTCTGGGAAATAGTAAGAACAGAACAGGCAGAGATGATACATACTCGATTTAATTCCATCCTCCAACCATTTTAAGTTCCATATCTGAGCCCGTTGTAGCTTTTCTATTTAATAATCTGCAATAGGAATCTTTTCTGAGTGTTTATGCAGCTTCAAAGGATAGCTTGAACCCATCTGCCATCTTGCAAAAAAGAAATCCCTTGAAGCAGCTTTTCAAATCTACAGCTGTACTGGTTTTGGCAGCAGTGGACTAAATTTTCTTCATAGTAACTTGCATTGTGGTATGTTTTGGATTTGTGCCGGAAACAATGTTGATAACACAGGGGTGTTTTAGTTATTGCTGAGCAGTGCTTACACTGCATCAAAGCCTTTTCTGCTTCTCACACCACCTTGCCAGCGAGTAGACTGGGGGTACACAAGAAGCTGGGAGGGGACACAAGTGGGACAGCTGACCCCAACTGATATTCAATACCATGTGACATCGTGCTCAGCAATAAAAGTTGGGAGAAGGAGGAAGGGGAGATGTAATACTTAGAATGGTTCAGGCAGGCTATACCACACATATGTCATGTAATACCCTATCTGAACAAGGAGGACATTTGGGGCTGCTAAAATATTCAAGGTAGGTACTTAGCAGAGTAAGTCATAGAATGATACAATGGTTTGGGTTGGAAGGGACCTTTAAAGGCCATCTAGTCCAACCCCCCTGCAAGGAGCAGGGACATCTCCAACCAGATCAAGTTGCTCAGAGCCCCATCCAACCTGGCCTTGAATGTTTCCAGGGGTGGGGCATCCACCACCTCTCTGGGCAACCTGTTCCAGTGTTCCACCACCCTGATGTTTTCCTGATGTCCAGTCTGAATCTACCTCCCTCTATTTTAAAACTATTGCCCCTCGTCCTGTCACAACAGGTGCTGCTGAAGAGTTTCTCCCCATCTTTCTTAGCAGCTCCCTTTAGGTAATGGAGACAGCCTAAGGTCTCCCCGAGAGACTTCTCTTCTCCAGGCTGAACAGCTCCAGCAAAATCTATATAGGACATTATTTCAGCATTTGCCACTCTCATACATGAAATGAAGAATATGTGCCCTGTACACTATCTTGCTGGACACCAAATTCCCCATAATATGACTGTTTCCACACTTCAGTAGTAGTACCTTTGATGTTTAGTTTCCAATATTGGATAAAAGATTATATGAAGACTTTGCCTTTCAGATTCCTTTTGCTATATATTAGAAATTTGCCTGCTCGGCAGAAGAGCAGGACAAGGACTTTGTTCTTTTATTCTAACTGCGAGACAATGTCAATAGATAAGCATGTGTTAAAACTTCAAGATCATATTATTTAGACTTAATTCAATTAAACTTTTTTTGTGCTTTTGTTGGCAGTTTTCTATTAAGGTCATTCAGTTGAACTCATACTTAAAAAGAAATAGCTATATAGACTCTTGCTACCTAATATAAAGGAGTGCTTCAATTGCCAAAGTCCAAGGTGACTCAAAGGAAATAACCGCTCAGGTAGGTAGGAGGACATGCCAGGAAACAACTGATCTCTGCCAAGTCATTACTGCCAACCCTAAACAAAGATTCTTTGTTCAGTTGATTGTTTTATCTATATCTTCTCTTCATAGGTGCTCTGGCAGCTGCAGAATAGAGTGAAACTACACAGAGTTCAGGAAATCTCAGCAGTGTAGCCAGGTCCCAACAGCACTGAGCATTTTCCCAGAGACAAAATTTATCCTGACTTTTAAGAACAGCAAATATATTTTTGAATCAATGCAAAAACCATCAGAAAACACTATGGGAGGAAGATTGCTTTACATGTTCCAAGAGCATAGAATCATAGAATAGTTTGGATTGGAAGGGACCTTTAAAGGCCACCTTGTCCAACCCCCCCTGCAAGAAGCAGGGACATCTCCAACCAGATCAGGTTGTGCAGACCCCCGTCCAACCTGACTTTGAATGCTTCCATGAATGGAGCATCTACCACCTCTCTGGGCAGCCTGTTCCAGTGTTCTACCACTCTCATTGTAAAAGATTTCTGCCTTATATCTAGTGTAAATCTAGCTCCTTCTACTTTAAAGTTGTTACCCGTTGTCCTGTTGCTACAGGCCCTGCTAAAAAGTTCACCCCCATCTTTTTTACAAGCCTCCTTTAAATACTGAAAGGCTTGTACAACATCCAATAGTACCCTCCTCAGTGCCTACCTTCACATCAGATCTGAGCAAGGCTAACGGGCTTGTATTTTGGATGTGATCTACCACCTGGAAGAAAACACCTGGTAAGAGAAACAAGCAAGATGAGGGCATCAGGTGTGCCTGAGTCGTAACAGATTTTGAAATGAACTGCAATCACCTTGGTCTCCAGCCTTAGGTTTCTGGACAGGAGAAAATAAACAGGTAGAAGCTGTGCATCTCTGTTCAAGAACGAAGTTTGCTAACAGAGAATGCTCACATCTTGTAATAGCTGTGTAGGCACTCATCTCCATCTGAACCTACATAGGCGTTGTGGAAGATGATACTGTCATGGACAAACATCCCAAACCTACTGGCATAATTTCTACCACACTAAAAAGCACAAGAATTTTCATGCCATTATTATATCTAGTGAAGGCCATGGCACACAGGTGAACCTTTACATTTAGATGGTGACACAGAGGAGCATCTGTACATTATTACAGATAGGAGGTCCGTGCACTGGGGCTTAGAAAATCACCGAGGCAAGGAATACATTGACTACATCAGGGAAAAGGTTTCAATACAACATCAGCAAAAACAGGAATCCTTGGCTGCTAGCCCAGGTATATTAACACTATTGCCAAGTGCTGACCTGTCTGTAACAAAGACCTCTGAGTCTGCCACCAAGTGTAGTTAATTGGATGGAAAAACCTCCATCGATTTCAGGGGATCTGCATCAGGACTTTCAATGTGAAGAAGGGGCCACTTCTGAAGTGACCTATGAGGGCCAAAGCAATATCGCACTCAATCTTTGCTTTAATTTGCTTCAGGTCTGAAACTGGAGCAAGTAATAAGTATCTTCAAATATTAGTGAAAGTCTTCACTTCAGCAAATTTGGAATGTTTCTGCCAATAAACATTTGCTGTGGCTTGGTTGAGGTATCTTGAGAAGTACTTCCAGTTTACCTGTGCATATCTCTATTCCTGAACAGATTAGCTGTAGTAATGTGAAAATAGTCATGTCTAGCAGCATGTCAAAGATCACACTTTACAGATTTCAAAGCCCAAGCACTGAGATGTTTCAGCATCTCCAGGTCCTACTTTCTTAGTCTCAATATGCCACTGTTTTTTTTTCTGTTTTGTTTTTTTTTTCTTGGAAAGAAGATATTCTGCGATCTAAATGGAAAGCAGAAACAGTATTACCTAACCAGTAGCCAACTGTGGATAGGCAAAGCTCATAAAGTCTGGGCTGGGTTTGCTGGCAGTGGGTGTGATGCGGGTAACACTGAGATCTCAGTATGTCAAAGCACTTTCAGTGTACGGATTCAACATGGTGCTACTGCCCCTTCAAGCTCCATTTGAGTCTTGCTTCTTCTCAATGAGTTTAAAAATTATTAGAAAAGATGTTAGAATCTATGAAGAGATGCTGTTGATGCTAGAAAGAGATATTTTAATATGGAAAAGAATAGACAAATACCATTGTGTAATGAGTGCCGATTGTACTCTGTCATGTATAGGGTAGACTTTGAGAAATGTAATTGTCAACATCCATGCAGTATGCTTTTTCTCAAAAATGTGTGCTTCTTTGGAGAATGAATAGTATGAAACAGAGGATCGCCAGGCAATCTCCTTTTTTAAAGGAAAGTAGAAAGCATGAGGGGAGAAAAAGAATGTAATGCAGAGTGAAAGGCTTTCCCAAGAAAATTGCCATGAAGAACACTGACTTATAAAGAAGCAGATCAGGTAAATATCAAGGAACATATGCAAGGCAACAAACTTTGTCATAAAATAGAGCTGAAAAAGGACTTCCTGGAAAAAGTAACATGGACAGTTTTATGGTCCTCCTGGCTCTAAAATGCATGAAATAGAAGTTATTTTCTCTACCATAGAGTGTGTAAAACTCTTTAATTTTATTATTTATCTGTAAAGTGATTAATTGGCACTCTTTTGCCCTTACAACTAGACTAGTATCATCTTAGGATGTTTGGATCGTCCGTCACCATATTGCTGAAGACATTAGCTCCTGGAGCTTCCATAGGTCTTCTATAGATTGTGGACACCATCACATTTGTGTGTGTGTGCATGGTGTAGAGATTGAATGTTATGAGAAATCAGTATTTTTAAATTTCTGTGTTTTGTGATCAAGATCTATATTGGATCTGCTTGCCAGTTTAGCAATGCCCCTACTCACAAATGCTAAAAGAATAATTGTTACAGTAGAAGGGTATTCTGTTTTACATTTCTAAGTCCATCTGTGATATGCTGTTAAACACAGATTGAAGTATAAAATGCAATTACTCTGGAACCAGGGAAAAATGGCTATACCTGACCTGACTTTGAAGTGTGGTTAAAACCAGCTAAGAACAAGAAGAAACATGGTTCCCTGATGTTAATTTCAGGGGTAAAAAGTGAATCACATAGTATAAGAGAAGAATATTCTCTTATTAGCAGAAGTTATTCAAGGATTTGATAGACATATGTAACAGGGATGTGAACTGCAAGAAAAGTGATAGATCCAGGGCACCACAGCTTAAAATCCCATTGTGAGCTTCTTCAAATGCTGGTTTTTTTTCTTATATGCACTGAGCATTTTTGAAAGCTAAGGATAAAAAAAGTGCTCACTACTATTATAAAAGATTCCTCAATAATTGATTCACTATGCTAATGCTTGTCCAAAAACAACCTACATTCTTCTTTCAGTCTCTGCTGCTCAAATCTAGTCACAGAAATGTGAAAAATGCACTGCTTACAACCATTCTCAACAGAAAAAAAAAACCTGAGCTTCCTTTTCTTTTGTTTGTTTGTCAATTTGTTCTTAGTGTGTGCTTTCAATTATTTTATCATCTTCTTTGATAAGTTCCAGTTTATGCTCAATGAGATTTTCTTCTGGCATTTTACTAGATGGCCCTGCCTTTATGTGATTGGCATTCAGAAAGGAAAAGCCAATCTTTTCATTTCTGAATTTCAAAGAGTAGAAACGACCTGGAGGCAGGAAGCTGGTATTTTTGCACCTCAGTATATTGGTAAAGTTCTTGTGTGTGTGGTGGTACCACCTTTGGGTGGTACAGCACTGGAACAGGTTGCCCAGAGAGGCAACCTGATCTGGTTGGAGATGTCCCTGCTCCTTGCATGGGAGTTGGACTGGATGGGCTTTAAAGGTCCCTTCCAGCCCTAATGATTCCATGTGTGGTGGATCTTGCATCTCTTTCATGCCCATTGACTACACTACGACCATTGGACCTCCAATGATAACATTGCTGTAAAATTCCATCGTACAGAAACTTAGTGAGTGCACCCATCTCTCCTCCATGGGGAAAATAAAACCAGAAAATATAATTACTCTCAAACAAAGATGAGTTTTGCCATAGTGAATCGGACCTGTGGTCTTCATATTCCTGGATTAGGATAATTACCTTAGAGAAGGATATAGTATGTATTCTTGTAGAGAAACACAGAAAGCAACTTCTTTTCAATGTGGTGTCCTACCTTCAATTTTGCTACATGAGGAAGATTGTGACTTACTGAAGGTCACGCATGCCAGAGACCCAGAGGGAAAACCTACATCCCAGAGTGGTGATCTCAGCACTAGATCACACCTCATATCTGCAGCAGCTCTTGTGGACCCCCAACAGAAGCCACTGCTTTGCAGAAATGCAAGTGCCAGCCACCAGCAGACCAGCCACATCTTCATCGTTTTGTATTCATTGGCCTCTGCTGCATTTTTTTCCAGTATATCCCATCTCATCTCATCTCTAATTTATGAAAGGAAAATAGTCTGGCATGTCACTCAGGGAAGGTTGTTGACCTCTGTGTCAAATCATGCTGCTTTGCACATGCTGTACACGCCAGGAACATTTGAATGGCAGTTAGCTGAAGGAAACATATTACTGTTCACAGCGAGGGATGTACATCTAATACAGAAACAGAATCCAAAGACAAGGCTGAGGCTTCCTACTCCTGTCTTCGGTTTCCAAATCTTTGATAGGGAAAACAAAAAATCTGAGAGTTTTAGTTTAATATTCACCAAATAAAAGCAAGATGAGGTCTTGTTGCTTGATTGGTAGAGCAAGGAATCAGTGATAGAACAGACAAAATCACTCAGGTGAGACTCCCTTGGATTGCACTTTCACGGCAAGTATATGAATTTTCACACTATTACCATGTTTAAAGCCAGTACAGTAGAACTCACTTCTTATAATTACTTTGCAATAACACAAGAGCAAAACCCCATTTGTCAATTGTTTCCTTTGTCACTTGAAATATTTCCAACATCTCTCTCTTCCCTCAATTTCTTCCACTGATCATGTGAATTTGAAGGATTTGACTGCAACTCGGAGACCATTTTATAAGACCAGAAGCCATAAAGCAAACCTTATCAGCCTTGGTAGATACACTACAAACATTATTATATTTTTTGTGTTTTCAAGGGTAGACAGACTAGAATGGTTTGGCTGGGAAGAAGAGAAGTGAGAGAAAGAGACATATACAAAGCTAGGTAGGACATAACTGGTTATAGAATCATTTAGGTTGGAAAAGACCCTTAAGATCACAGAGTCCAATTATTGCACCTGGTAAAGATTCACAGACCGTAGGAAGCTGCTCATCATGAAAATGCAAAAGACTCGCTCTGTTTAATCTGAGGGGAGAGAAAAAAAAACCAGTCAAGGAGCTGACAGAGTCAACGGGAAAAGTGTTTAAGCAGATAATCACATAACACACAACCAGTTTAAAACAAGGACTGTGATTTTCATATTCACTCAACTGTCATGGGAGGAAGAGGGATATGCTGATGGGGAAAGAGATGTTAGTTGAAGAAGGGAAGGGGAGATAGTGTTAGTCCTATTGCTATAGAAAGGAAGGAGTATAGCAACTCTCTTTCTTGACCTATGATGTTGAATGTACTTGAGGGACACCTCAAAGTCATAACAGTCAAAGATTTCTTAGAAAAGATATATCAGAACTTATTTGTCATCTCATGTGCATATTTACTTTCAAATATGAACATACTTGCTTTAGGAAGGACAGGATTTTGAAGATAGCTGTCTGAAACTCCACTTTCTCAGGCAAATGGGAAAGGGTCTCAAGCAGCTGTTCTAGGATGGTAAGGCAGACAAAAGGATTATTACCCAAATTTCAGTTGAGAATTAATCTCTGAATTTCGTTGCTGCCACACTTTCTTGAGGTAGGAAAATCATTCAAAGTGCACCACATTGCAGAGGGGCAGCCACAAAACTTGTCCACGATGCAAGTCTCTGGAGCTGTTGCTGAGACCTCTTCTCCTAGGTGCTTTTCACCATTAGGGAGTATAAATAGGACTATCACTTCCATGTATTCAGATCAAGACATAAGAGTTACAAATCTCCACTCTTCACACTCAATTCCTTTCAGCCTGCGGGAATTTGATTGTAATTTTATGGCTGACTGAAATATCTACAAGGATTTTGGTACCTTTCTCTTAACTGAGTCAGAATGACAGCTGTCAAGGAATTATTCAATTACAATGTGACCATTTACTTGCTCCTTTTCTGGAATATTAAAATAAAAGAAAGGTGAAGGGAGATGATGAATGAAAGGAGAAGAAATAAAAGACCTCAGTCATAGGAAAGAAAGCAAAACCTCCCCTCATAATAAAACCGAGGTAGAGTTTTTTGTTTTGTTTTGGACTGAATTTTTTTTTTACGACAGAGACACCATTGCTATTGAGATTGCATTTAGGTAGAATGGACCAATCTGGACTATAAAATAATGTCTTCATCTCAAAGAGGCTGCATATCATTATATAAATCAAGGAGAGTTTGGCATCTAATTTCCACATGAGTTTCTTAAATCTTTTCCTAGCAGGTGATGAGTTCAGCTGCTGTACCAGTATGATATTTTTTGGCCACAGAGCACTAGGATATAAAGTCTCACAGTGGAGGAAACCATCAGTCTTGGTGGCATCTGAAGCTCTCAGATACTCCCATGAGCATCTGATTTTAGACTTATAAGCTACCAACATCCCTTCCAACTAAGAAAGGAGGGTTGTGGATGTCCTCTTCATAGGGAGGACAAATTCTTTTCTCAGTCCACAGATGGATTGGGTTAAGTTACCCTCCCTGGCTGGGTTCTTCTAGGCAGCTTCACATTCAGTTCTTGGTTTCAATAGAATTCACATGGTAAATCTGGAGCTATGTTGTATTTCTTTTCTGTCAGAAAGATGCACTAGATATTACAGCAGGCCTGCTTTTTCATTTCCTTCAGAGAAATCCTGGAGGACTATTTTGGGCAGCCTAAGTGGAGCAGACAGCTTCATAAACTCCTTCATGATTGACTTGGCACTGAACGAGCTTGTCAGAAGATATAGTTTACTGTAATCAATACTTCCTGGTAGACTGCAGAGCTTGTCTCAGAACGATTTAAACTCCTCTAGTATTGGCCATTTAGTGGTCCGGATGAGATAAGCAGAGTCTTTTGATGCTTTTATGTATTCTCTGAGTAAAACCACACACCAAGTGAGCATGCTGACCTCTCTTTTTCTTCCTGGTAGTGTTTCAAACAGGGCATCACCTCCTTTCAGGTTCTCAGGGAGAAGCATCCATGCTGGGATTTCACTGGTCTAGGCTCTTGGTATGGCATTGTGTGTGGTGAGAAAAGGCAATAGCAAAACTGGAGAATCTCCATATCCGTTTCGCTGACTGATTAGCTCAAGATGTAATCTGCCTCTTTTTTTCCCCTAAAATGTAGTCTTTTGCACTGATTTATACTCATAGTATACTGCCAGTTCCCACAGCCTTTTAGGATATCTCTCTATGCAAATCTCAGCTCAGAGAGGTCAACATTAATTGGTTTATTCTTCAGTTGTTTTTTTTTTCTTTCTGTTCTGTCTCCAGACTCAATACGTATCTTGTTTTTTAGGTACTCCATATTCCAAGAAAAGCCCATGGAAGATGCATATCAAATTGCTCCAATTCACCCTCCACTTTTTCATTGCTCTCAGATGCTGTTACAAACAGATCATCACCTTCAAAAAAGAAGACTAATTTTAAGGACAGGATTGGAAGTCCATGCGAACATGTTTAACATCTTTGTTGGCAACACGGATAGTGAGATAGAGTGCACCCTCCGCAAGTTCGCTGACGACACCAAGCTGTGTGGTGTCATTGACACGCTGGAGGGGAGGGATGCCATCCAGAGGGACCTGGACAGGCTGGAGAGGTGGGCCCGTGCCAACCTCGTGGGGTTCAACCAGGCCAAGTGCAAGGTCCTGCACATGGGTGGGGGCAATCTCAAGCAAAAATACAGGCTGGGCGGAGAATGGATTGAGACCAGCCCTGAGGAGAAGGATTTGGGAGTACTGGGGGACAAGAAACTCAATAAGAGCCATCAGTGTGGGCTTGCAGCCCAGAAAGCCAATCGTATCCTGGACTACATCAAAAGGAGCATGGCCAGCAGGTCGAGAGAGGTGATTGTGCACCTCTACTCTGCTTTCATGAGACCCCACCTGGAGTTCTGTGTCCCGTTCTGGAGCCCCCAACGTAAGAAGGATATGGACCTGTTGGAGCAAGTCCAGAGGAGGGCCACAAACATGATAAGAGGGCTGGAGCACCTTTCCTATGAGGCCAGGATGAGAGAGTTGGGGCTGTTCAGCCTGGAGAAGAGGAGGCTCTGGGGAGACTCAGGGGAGGCCTTCCAGTACCTAAAGGAGGCCCACAGGAAAGAGGGGGAGAAACTCTTCAGCAGGGCCTGTTGTGATAGGACAAGGGGTAATGGTTTTAAAATGGGGGGAGGTAGATTCAGATATGATATAAGGAAAATATTATTTACACTGAGGGTGGTAGAATATGGTCGCAGGTTGCCCAGAGAGGTGGTGGATGCCCCATCCCTGGAAACATTCAAGGCCAGGTTGGACGGGGCTCTGAGCAACCTGATCTGGTTGGAGATGTCCCTGCTCCTTGCAGGGGGGTTGGACTAGATGGCCTGTAAAGGTCCCTTCCAACCCTAACTATTCTATAATTCTATGATTCTATGAATTCTCATCTTTACTTGACATCATTTGGAGGATAAGGGCAGAAAGACACACTGACCAAAATCAATGTAACCAACCCATCCTTTTAGAACTCTTTTAAGACTCATGAAGAAATAGAGTCCTGGAAATCAGTAGGCATCAAATTTTCCTCCAGGGACCTCTCAGTCTTGACCAAGGAATTGCTTGGATGTTGTCCATACAGAACATACTCCACAGGTTTTTGATCTGTGAAAGTACATCATCCATAAGGCTGTGCAATTTCTCAGCCACTGTGAGTCATTTGACTTCATATTAGAACTCACTGCGTGTTCCTAATAAACAAAATGTTCTTGTTATGAATTAACAATATTGGGCCCAATCTATGTCAAGACAAAAATCAAGAGTGTGAAAAATCCAAAGCATCTGGCGTGTTTCAGCAGGATACTGGGCTGTCCAGGATCTGTGTCTCTCTTTTTTATTTTGGCAGGTTTTTTTTTTTTTTTTTTTTTTATTTAAAAAAGTAAAAACAT
>JAAGAY010004634.1:0-31826 GCA_011801015.1 Ardeotis arabs
TTTTTTTTTTTTTTTTTTCAATAAGGCTAATTCTGTTTTCATTGAAAGAAAATCCATATTAGTTGTCTTGAAAGCCAGACCAACTATATACAAAAATAAACAAGGCAAAGGACAAGATTTTTCATTGACGTTTTGGATAACCTGATTTAAAAAAAAAAGTATTAAAGCAAGTCAAAACATATTTTAGACTAATTGATATTGCTTTTCTGAAAGTACCAAATTTTCGTAATTAGTCTCACATAGGCTACAAACAGTTTAGAGCAGAGTAAGTAATTTCAGTCGTATCTACTTCATTAAATGTGTTAAATACTGTTCTATTCAACTAAACTAAAGTTTTAGCCACTGCACTTAAATATTTGTCATAGTAATGCTTATAATTTCTGAACATGTTCTCCATTTTCTCTTGGTTTTTTTTTTTTTTTTATTCTGGGATGATATCAATGAGCTTAAGTATGGCTGAAAGATGAAATTGCCCTCCAGTGGCTTCTGCAAAGCAAAGTGCAGAAAATTTAGTTTATGTCTGTAGTTCAAGAGTTCACCTTCAGCAGGGAAACTTATATAAATGATTGGAGTCTTTATTACTTTCACCAAAGACAGTCTAGTGCCTAGAGAGAGATCTGCAGTTTCAGAATTATGCAACAGAGGTGACAAATAACTGCCTGCAGAGAAATGAGTGAGACCTGGAAGAGTGTTGCAGATAGGCATAAAATGAAAATAAGTAGCACTTGCCTAAGAGTTTGAAATAGCTCCAGAATAACACGTATCATCATTGCCTCTTGATGATATAGGTGAGATTTGAGAGCAGTATTTCAGAGAAACAGTTGACTGACAAAGGTGCAGGATTGGATAGAGCTTCCTGAGTTTACACAGCAATACATAGAATGAGCCTGGAGTCATGAATTCTAGTTGTAAGTGACTGTTGATGAAATCTGACTTCTTTAGTAGCCTAAGATGAAGGAAATGAAGTATGTTATAGACCTAGGGACAAACTTGATATTAAAGCCAACTTTATGTTGTGAGCATATACAGTGAAGACATTGTTTTGATTGGCATACTGCAATGGCAACGTAAAACTCTGAACTTTAATATAAGAAATTGTCTAACATACTTTCATATGGTCATTGAGCCCAGAATGGCTATCAATGAGGCCTGGGGGCGTGTCTCTGCACACAGAGATTGACTTTACAGGATTAGGGTGTCTGTCACCAACAGTGCCATGCACGTGCCACCCTACCCCATGCTCTCGTCTATCCACCTGCCAACACAATGTTCAGGAAATTCCTCTCCTCTGCTCCCACTTGGAGGAGCTGCTTATCAAGAGGGTTGGCATTATATGCTTCATTTTTATTGTAGATGTCTTTTGGGCAAGATCCCAAGCTACTAAGTAAATGAGAGTTTTGTTACTGATTTAAAAGTCAACAGTGAAAAAGCCATGTTCTAAAAACAACCGAAGTAAAACAAATCCAAAACAAGCTAGATGATTCTGTTGATTTATATTATCCTCTTTCCTGCCCTTTCAAATCAAATCACATTCAAGGATGAAGACAGTGTTTGTCTAACACATTTTATCCTTTATAAAGCACCATGAAACTGAAGGCACAAGAGGCCAGATCATTGTTTGGAGTAAACTGTCAGAGCTCCAACTCATTACACTATTCAGGATGTGGCCATTGATATCCAAGAAGTCACACTGATTTATACTTAGTGAGAACCAAATCCCCTGTGCTTCAAGAAAAGAAATCTGTATTTTCCTCTGCTGAATTGTTTTTTGTTGTTTGCTTGAAAAAAAATCTTCCAGTGTTATGAGATGAAAGACCTGCTGGATTATACTTACTGTTATGTGGCATTTTGTTCTAGGCCTTGAAAATGCAAAAATTACTGGCAGTAGATTAATTTTTTTCTTAATTTTGTGTTATTCCACTGATAGCTACATAGCCTTGGGTCTGAAGCAAATAGTGCACTGGGTAATAATGATCCATATCTTAAGTTTCACAGATTAAAGTACTTTGTGGAGAATTATTGTACCAAGCTAATACATTATTGCTTTGTAAATTCTCTTTAAAGAGTAATTACTGACATATTTGCAAAGTAGGTAAAACAGAAGCTTGGTGCGAGGTAAGCCACTTAGCTATTTATAGAGAAGACATAACTAACTAATAGCTACTGTCTCCAGGGTCAATGCTTTTCTCAGAGCCCACTGAAATTAATAGCAGTCTTTCTTTTGACTTTGCTGGACTTTGACCAGGTCCGTCATGACTGACAGAATTTCCTAATGTGCAACCACAAATGACTTGCTCTAAGAAACACAATGTTAAATCTCCCCCACCGAGATTTATGAGTTAGCTTAATAGCTTTGGTAAAATCACTTGACTTTTATCAATTAAATGGGTGAAAATGTTCTGGTCTTAAGTAAACTTTGTGATACTTTTTGTCATCCCAATAGCTTCAGAAGTGTTTTCAGTTGCTGAGTTAGAAGTTGATGCTGGTGCTTTGGATGCCAAAACTAAAAGGCATGATTTAAATCCTTCCTGATTAGAGGAAAAAGAGGTGCTTGTTATTATTTTTCAAACCCATATTTCACCATACAAAGTATTATTTTACATTTTTACAGCTGCCTTAGATCAGGTCTCACAACTAAGTCAAAATGTATGAGGAAGAGCAAGTGACGCTGCTGCGAGCGATAATGTTAATGACGTAACAGTGGCAGTCTGTCCTTTAAGACTATCCTTTGCCATTGCACAGTACTAACTGTTTACTTACTAGAAGAAATATCCGAAGATACATTTTGAAACAGAAGTTCACATTTCTTATTTATGAATATCAAAGTTCTAGTGACACCTTTTTGCAACAAAATGACAGTGTCCTTTATCAACAGTACTCTGAACTGCATTATGCTTATTTAACGTGTCTCAGTATTTTCAGTCAAATAGGATAGTTCCTTGCATTTCAAGATGCAGACTGTTCTATAGTGCTACTACTGAACCATTCACTCTGAAAATGTTTCATTCCAGTTGTGACTGAAGTTGCTATATGTTAAGAATTGATGTAAGTCCCACAACTGTAACTAAAGCCCTTGGGAATTTATTTAGCGAACAGTTCTGAAAAATCTCACTCATACTTTATAGCATCAAGGTCACAGATCAGTTCTAAACCCTTGAGGTACGTGATAATAATCTGTAGAAAATATTCATATTATCCCCTACTGTATATTATAAATTATCTTATTAGCTTGAAAAAACTTGTTTATTTTATAAAAACATATTAGCCGCTGCAATATAGTAGAAACATTATACGATTAAATCTAAGAAGCTGTGAATGCAGTTTTAACTTATCTACACACTTACTCCATTTCTTAGCACTGTCTACATGGTTTTTAGGTGGTTTTAGGGTTCTACTTTGGTTGTATTTGAAAAGAAAGTCTCCCTGACCAAACCAGGAATAAATGCTGACTCGCCTTCTAGTCCGTGGGCAGTGAATAAAAGACAAAATGATGAAATATTTTTGATGGTGAAACTGTCACTGGTTGCTCAGAAACCTTTAACTGAGTGAAGACGTAAAAATGAAACATGATACATTAAAGCTAAACCCCAGAGGTCTCACCTAGCAGAAAAAAATAAACTATGAGTTCTGATTCCACTACTAAAGGTCAAAACTATATCCGTGCATTTCGGACAAGGATCACAGACTACTTCTAAACACTGTGAGTGCAAATGGCTCCAATATATAGAAAGATTTACTGATATGTCACAGATATTCCTTAAAACTTCATAACACTATCTATTGACTAGAAGGCTCTGTGATAACTTCTGAAAAAACAACTGAGCAA
Organism: Ardeotis arabs; assembly: GCA_011801015.1. Classification (NCBI taxonomy): domain Eukaryota; kingdom Metazoa; phylum Chordata; class Aves; order Otidiformes; family Otididae; genus Ardeotis; species Ardeotis arabs. The sequence goes on from JAAGAY010004634.1 coordinate 3,827, forward strand.
AGAACTCAAGAGGATCAAACAAGCATGTAGGGCAAATATGTGTCTAATGAGGGCAGACATATAACTTTAGACAGTGCTGAGCAATTTGCTGAACAAAATATTTCTAAGAAGGAATGCATTTTTCAGTTTTTCAGAGTAAGTTGATCTTTTTAGATAATAATCTTTCTGTCATTGATTTTGTGTCAGACATAAAAGAAAGAGCCATAGTTTGTTGCTTATATTTATCTGCATTTTTAAACCCACTTGTTGATATGTTTGTTATAGGTTTTTGGAAAGAAAAAAAAATCCTTTCTTAAAGATTATTGTATTGATATGAACTTCCAATAATTCTATTTAACACTCTTTTACATTTAATCCTTGCAAGGTTGCAGCATTGGTGGTTAAGAGAAGAGCAACTGATGTCATCTACCTGGACTTGTACAAAACTTTTGACACTGTCCCACTGTCCTTTTCTCTAAACTGGAGAGGCATGGATTTGACAGACAGACCACTCAGTGGATAAGGAATTGGTTGGATGGCCGCACTCAAAGAGTTGTGGTCAAACTCTCTCCAAGCAGAGACTGGTGGCGGGTGGCGTTCCTCAGGGATTGGTTTTGGGTCCAGCCCTGTTTAACATCTTTGTTGGCAACATAGGCAGTGGGATAGAGTGCACCCTCAGCAAGTTTGCTAATGACACCAATCTGTGTGGTGCGGTTGAGATGCTGGAAGGAAGGGATTCCATCCAGAGGCACCTTCACAGGCTTGAGAGGTGGGCCCGTGCAAACCCCATTAAGTTCAACCAGGCCAAGTGCAAGGTCCTGCTCATGGGTCAAAACAATCCCAAGCACAAATACAGGCTGGGTGAGAATGGATTGTGAGCAGCCCTGAGAAGGACTTGGCAGTGTTGGTGGATGAGAAGCTCAACATGAGCCCAAACCATTCTACAATTCTGTGGTTCTTTTAGTGAGATATTTTATTAAGTTTTCTGTATTAACTAGACATTTTATTAAGTTTTCTGTATTTTTTTTTCCTGGGACTGATATGACGTTTACCAGCCTAGTCATCCTCATTTTTCCTTTTGCATGCTATTTCACCATCAGCACACTTCCAGCCTGCTGGAATCTCAAGCAGAAACAATTCCTCATGGAATTTTCACTCTTGCTTTTAATAGCAATATCTATTTGTTGTTGAATCTTGCAAAGTTCTTAGCATCAACATTATTGTGTTTCAATGAACTGAACTACATATATGCATTTTATGCAACTTTTCAGTGTATATAAAGAACATTTCCTGGTCATGTAAACTTGAATGCAAGGAAGACAATGACCTCATTTCCAAACAAAATATTGTCAAATCCAGGAAATGTAAGCTGTTATCCCCAAAAATGTAATCTAGTAAACAAAAAAGACATTTTCACTAGTAAAAAAATAAGAATAAAATGTCTTTCTAATGTTGCAGTTTCTTTACACTTTCTAGGGCTTTTAAAATGCATTGCAGTGTTTTGGAGGTACTACATCTTTCATTTTCCAGATGAAAGTTCCTCTCCTGGTTCACTATTTAATCTGTTCTGCTTCCTTCCATAAGACTGCAAGTGCATCAATCATGCTTCATACTGATTTTTAAGGCAGAGTGTGGGTGGCATTGGGCTTATTGTTAAATTGAGGAATTAATTTTTTTAAATTATTGCATTTAGAAGCTTTGTCTAGGAACAAATTATGTCAAATATTGTAAAAAACACAGAACAAAATCAAACCTGACAAAAAATAAGAAACTGTAGATGTGCAGAAACAGATAAAAGCACTTACACAGGACAATACTTATAATGCTAAAAAGGCATAGCTTCAGCAGAATAGCAGACTAGCTGTTATTAGTCTTTTTAGTAGACGTTGCAGCTAGGAAAATTTGAAGAAAATAAATGAAAAAATATTATGCATAGGTAAAGGTGATCGTACCATGTCTGCTTTTCGAAGGAAAAGCAGAACGCATTCAAAAAGGGAAAATGATGTCTGATCTTGTGGGAAGACAAAAATAGGTGACATAGTCATTCCCAGTAGTGAATGAAACATGGTCTGTAGGGAGGGAAATAGGCAGGAAAGGCTCTTTCAAGGGAAGATTAGCTTTTTTTTTGACAGGGCAGAGAAATCAATGCAAAGGGTGAAAAAATGTTGACATGAAATTAGCAAAGACTATGTAACATTTGAATATCACTCCAATCTGAAAACTTCATATGTTCATATTAAAGACAAAAATCTCCATAATTATCACCCTGTGAAATGGTTAATTGTGAAGGTGAGGTTTCAAACAATACAGAATGTGTCCATATGCAATACAAGAGGTTTTGTTACTCAATCTGCATTAAGTATTATTCACTGTTGTCCCCCGAATAAATAGTAGTAAATACTGAGTTAATTTAGACAAATATATTTCATTATGCTCTACTTATAGAGAAACACAATATTTATAAAGGAATGTACCACTGGGAATAATGTTATGTCAATCAGAGAAAACATAATATTCAGTATAAAAATGCCTGAATGTTTGAGAACATATGCCAGATTTAGTGATGTGATTTCAGTATTTATAAAGCAGTTCGGTAATGTAAAAGCTGAATTAGAGTTTAAGTAAGACTCAAGGCTATCACTTACTATCTAGAGCACATATATTAAATCCATAAAGAATTTGCAAGAAGGGAAAACCGTTTGCTGAGTCTGAGGAAAGATGGATTTTTTCCTCCTCCAGAAGAAAGTGTTATTGTGGCCCAGTATAAAGCCATATATGGACAATGTATTTAAACATTGTTTGTCATTTCTATAAAGAAAAATATATCACCTGAAAATACCTAAAAATTTTTTCCCTATCTCTGTGTGTACCTCACATATCCAAGAACAGCTCTTCTCTTTAGGAAAGACAGACTTGTCAAAGAAGTTGTAAATTAATCTTGATGTCAAAATTTTAAAGAAATCAGTTTCTTCTAAAACCAAATATAGCACTCTTAATTTTGTATATGTTTACAATTAGTACTTCTTATGGCAAGATATGACGCTCAGAGAAAAAATAGGTACAACTTTTAAGAAATGAAAATTGATGTACTTCGCAGTTGTGCTCACTGGGACATTTCCAAATGAGCGAGTTATTTTTTACTTCTGTGGCCACAGAATGCTCTGAATGAAATGACATCAGTGATGTCATTTTGGCAGCAAGAATCCATACAGTACACAGCTCACGTGTAGGAATAATGTAATGAATTTAGACTCTTAGCTTAATAAATATTAAGACTGGACTGTTGGATGGACTTCAGTAAGGATTTTTCACAATATTTCACTGAATATATTATTTTTACATTTGCCTTTAGTAATAAATGTGGTCAGAAAAAGTGAAACGAAATAAATGTAAATTATATATGTACTTTTTGCTGTTATTGGAGAGAGAAAAAAAGAATTGATAACTGTATTTTGTATCGTCTTTCAGAAAATATGTTTATTGAAAGAACGGGAATTTAGACATGCTGTCAGAAACAATTTAATCAATGTGACAGAGAATAAGACCTGTTACACATGCCATTGAATATGTAGGGAGAGGGGGGACTGAAAAAAAGGGAACAAAGTCAGATGTATGGATGGCTTTCTCCTCCACTTCATGAAGATGTCTTCAGTAAGATGGAAATAGCACTGCTGACGTGGTACAGATTTCATTCAGAGCACCTCTGCCTCATTGCCCTGATCCCTTCAAATTGCAATGAACTCTCATAGCTGTATTTCAGCATCAGTCTGGAAGCTCATCTGGTACTAAAAGGCAATTGTAGTTGTGTATCAGTGATCAGCAATTTCTGCAAGAAGGCTCTGACAATTGAGAGCTACTAGCTTGTTTGAATTTTGGAGTCTCTGCCTATGTCAGAAAGAAAGACAATTTTCCATTTGAAAGCATCCAAGCCTTTTGATTTTGTGTGTTTTGCTAAGATTATCTATTTCTTCAGACTGTTTTTGCTTTTGAGGGTTGAAATGAAAGGGAATGATACACTACACACAAGAGATCAGAAATACCTGCTAAGGCTCAACATGATAGCCAATATAGATCAGGCACCAGGCCTAGGATTTATAATGTCGAGCTGTGGATGTCAACATCTTGACTAGTCACTATAGGCTCATTTTACAGTTAACAGAATGAAACAGGTACTTTCAGAATGCAATGTATCACATTCTCAAATGAATGTATAAAACAGATCAGATGAATCACATTCTAAGAACACCTATTTCCCACTGTTTCCTGCAGTGAGAGCCACACACATCTAATTTGGGTTTAGAAGACTAGTTAGCTGACATGAATTGAAGAGCTCCTGACTACTAGTTTTATTAAAAAAATCTTACTGACATTTATTTGCACTGTACCTTTGCCATTATTTTATATATGTAGAATTTTTAAAAAATTCAATGATACCCTACAATGATCATAAAAAGTATTCTTTTCTTCTATTGAATTATGTCTTTAATATTAGATATAGTAAGTTTATTTGCAATAAAAGTAATTATTAATGAAGATCAACTGGTATCTTACTTTTAGTAAAACCATGCTACAGTTATGATATGCTTCGGGAAGCTGCAAACCTAGATGTAGTCTTAGCATTTTTTCAAAAGTTAAAGTATTTAGTCCCTTTATTAACAGACAGTGTGATGACATATGTATGTTTTGCATCATAACTGCAATGTGATAATTTTCCCAAGTGTTACTAAATCGCAAACACTGATAATATTTTGTGATGGGCCTAAATTATGAGTTGTAAGGCCAGAAAGTCTCTCTGTCTTGAATGCTGGAGAATGACAGCCACTTACTCATGGAGAAAGTGGTACAAGAGTTTTCAAAGAGCAGGCAGGTGTTAGGCTTGTAGGATGAGTCTTCACTGTTACAGTTGTTCAGTACATTAGGGACTACTCTCTTTTGTGGGGGCCTCTCTAGAGGGGACAGACCAAGTTTTTATCTGGGAATGGTCCAACTGGGGAAGGGACTCATAATAATAATAATGAATTGCTGTATTGAGTTAGAAACGTTAATAAACGTAGAGCTGTTTACTTAAGATAAGAAAATATATACACCTCTAGTCATGAAGGAATTCCTTTGAACACTTCTTAGGAATGCTTGAGTCAAAAGAAAAAAAAAAAGAGTGATTACTTTGGTCTTTTTCTCACACTTTTGATGCAACCAACACTTTTATCATCTTCTACTTGTAATATGATAGTAGTGCCTAGGAAAAAAAGCAGTGTCATTCACTGGACTTACGTCATTGAAGTATTTTTCAGACTTTTCTCAGTTCTTTTCAGTGTTGCTAAGTTCCTTTGGGCAGCAATGATATGACAAATTCATGTTTTACATAGCTGTGAAATTCTAGGAAAGTTATTTCTGTTCTATACAAGATAAAGTAAGATTAGATTCATATGTCCATGATCAAATTAATCACATCTTACCAAAAGTTCCAGCAAGGATTGTCTTTACCAATTTAATTCATTATCATTGTGCAAAATCCACTTAATTCTCAGTAATTAAGTGTCAGGAATTGCAACTATGCATCTTAAAATAAATAAATATGTATCATTATCTGATTTTCACCTAGATGATGTTTTCATAGTGGAAAGATTAAAATTAATAAATAGAAGATAAGCTCAAACAGAAGGCTGAATATTCATGTTATTTGAAAACAGGGACTGTGATTGATATGAACAATATGTGCAAATGGAAAAAAAATTACTGTTAGGCTAAGAAAATCTCGTAAGAACATTTAAAATGAGTGTATAGTGGGGTAATAGGTAGTTTATTAAAGCATCATAATAAAGTCAACATTGAAAGGTTAACGGTGGTGCAGTCTGAGACTCCTGAGGCAAACCTAACTTGAGTGAAAGACCAAACTGATTCTCTGCAGGTCCTAGCATAAGCAAGAAGAGAATAATAAGTACTCCTATTGTATCCTCTGTAAAATATCCTGCCTTGTACTCCTGAGCAAGCTTGTTGCTTAAGGCCTGTGTATCTGAAAAACAAATCTGAGTAATAAATTAACGTGTGCAGGTCCTCTTTCAGAAACAGTTTTTGATACAAATGCTTAGGAAACTGAGCAAGCAGACAACTAAACCATATCTATTTTCAAATTCAAGTGTAGGCAAAAACTCTGGTGTGTTGGATATTACAAGAGTGTCAGTTGAGCAGCTGTCAGCAGCACAGGCTTTTGTGCATTCAGCTTTCCCATCCAGTATGCATATGATATCTTCTCCTAGGCACTCCCATCTCGCAGAGACGAGACCTGAATAAGAAGGAAGTTATTTAAAGAAACTGCTGGAATCTATAAACATTGAAATACCCCACTATTAAACTGAAGAAGATAACAAAAAGAGTAAAGTAAGTTTTGTGATTATTTTCACCAAACAGGAGCAGAATAAAGTTTGACACTAAGTAAGACTTTTCCCCGGTCTAGAGTAAGACAAGAAAAAAAATGATTTTTTTTTCTCTACCATGTGTAGACTCTGTATAAATTGATTCAGACTCATGCTAAGCAGCAGCAGAATCCAATGCAGGCTAAAAATGCTGGTAAATACACATCGTCTTGCTTTAAATCTTTTAGAACACATTTGATTTGGAAAAAAGCTATTGGAGCTTTATAGAACAGTTTAAAGCCCTATATAATTTACCATCATGAAATATTTAAAAGAGTTTTAAAATTAAAATTGCTGATTGCCCCACTACTTTTTTTTTTTATTCCTGTATTTTGTGTAAATGTCCCACTAGGTCTTAAACTTCTGAACACTGGCAGAAATTTTATGTGTTCACTGTAGATACTAAACATTTAGAGGTTTTTTTTGGGTCATGTGATGGCTGGAGTAGGAGATTGGAATTCTTACAGGTATTAAGACAGATATGGGCAGGCATTGACACCAGTCATGAGTTTATCTCATGGAAAAGGTTTATTGTGGAACACCAAAAAGAAAACATGTGAAATAGACTTTTTCTTTAAAAAGTATGTTAAGCAGTGCAATTCTTTATATTTTTATAAAAGAACATTTGAAACAAAGATCTTTGTTTTATGCCCTATGATAAAATCTGACTTCTTTTCCATAAAAGAGTTCTCTGTAGTAATCATCATCAACACTGAGGTCATCTCATGGGTGGAAAATGAGCTCAGTTTTCCAAGTGATAGAACTGAGCTTGGCTAAACTATGATTACAGATTGTTTGTTATCTGGGTCTACTTTAATTTCAATCCATAAATTATACTACTCTTTTCCCTGAACAACAGTGAAAGTCTCATTTTTAGAGATACTGAGCATTCAGACCTCAAACTTTTTTTCAGTTAGCAGCTTGGTTTTGCACTGTTGTTCAAAAGCAGTATTTAAATAAAGCTATAATGTGTAATAAAATATATTATGGGCAAAGGAGCTGTGTATATTTTAGGCAAGAATCAAAGCAGTGGATGGAACCAACCATTAAATAAAACCAGTCAGATTTTGCTGCTATATGAAATGGGGCTTCTTGGGACTATTTTTACAGTGTACTCAGGGCTCATATGTTAGCTTTAGAAGATGTCAAATGTATGAATGGCATGATCAGCTTTCAAACATACTCATTGCTTAAAGAAGTAAAAAAAATGAAGAGAAGAACAATGCCATTGTTTTTCCCAGTGTAATAGTTATATTGGAAAATACATGGAATATAACAACAACAACAACATGTTTAATTATCAGTAGAGGTGTAATTAGATTACTCCTCGTCAAGAAAACTGAGTACCTGCAATGGATTACTATCGATATATTATCTTCTAATTTTACCATGTGGGATTTGTCATTGTGCCCAAGAATACTCCAAGTTCATGAGTTCAGTGGGGAATAGAATGATAAACTGTGCTTATTCTACTCAAGGACATAATCTCTCATAGAAGCAAGCAAACGGACTTCTTGTCACGAATATCAAAAGGAAAAGTACATTTAATTTCTTATGGAATCTGTTGTGAAACAGAGAGACAAAAGTCATATTGATAACAGCTTGAAAAAAAAAGACATCAGAAGAGACAAAGACTGACAAATTTATGCAAATCAGCAATTCTTGCACAACAAATAGCTCCATACCGTTCTTGTACCAACAAAGAATAGTTATGTAACTATGAACCCGGAGAGTCAGAACCAAACATCTCTTAATATTTTTAAAACAAATATAAACATAACTGAAATATATTTTCCAAATCATACGGGGAAAGAAAAGCTTTCTACAATTATAATATAATGTCAATTAAAAGTTATACTTACAGGTATTATGAAATAAAGTGTGGACTTAACACTTTTTCCAAAAAAGACACTTATAAAATTGAAATAATGTTTTTGTATTCCTGAGCTTATTTAGTTGAATTCATTTAAAGGTAGGATTTTGGCAAAACAGCTTTAGTTATGTTATCAGTGAGCATATCCTTGTTTGTACTTACGTTGCAACAACTTCCTCCTCAAACCCTCTCTGCATTTAAAGTTGTGTCAATCCAGTGAAGATAAATGTTCTGTCTTAGAGAATACGGAAAATAGAATTGTGTCCAACAGTTCAAATACTATCCTGAATTTCTGTTTGAGTGTCAACATAATAAATATTTAATCTTTACAAATGAAAATAATTTTCCTGTTCACAGGAAAACTAATGATAACAACACGGAGAAGGCTGAGATACTCAACAATTTATTTTCCTCAGTTTTCACTGGCAATCACTCTTCTGACATCTCCAAGGCCTTGAACCTCAAGACAGGGACTGGTGGAATGAAGTCTCATCCACTGTAAGAGAAGATCAGGTTCAAGACCACCTGAGGAATCTGGACACATATAAGACCATGTGACTTGACAAGATGCAGCACAGGGTATTGAGGGAACTGGCATATCTAGTTGCCAAGCTACTCTCCAACACATTTGAAAAGTCATGGCACTCAGACTAAGGCCCAGTGGCTGGAGAAAAGGGAAACATCACATCCATTTTTAAAAAGGAGGACCCCGGGAGTTTTCGACCTGCTGACCTTACCTCTGTGCTCAGTGACATAATGGAATAGATCCTCCTGGAAGTTATGCTGAAGCATACTGAAGACGGGGAGGTGACCAGAAACAGCCAACATGGATTTATAAAAGGGAAATCGTGCCTGACAAATCTTGTGGCTGTCTACAATGAAGTGGCTGCATCAGTGGACAAGGGAAGAGCAACTGATGTAATCTACCTGGATTTCTGTAAGACCTTTGATATGGTTCCCCATAACATTCTTACTTCTAAATTGGAGAGATGTGCATGTGATGGATGGACTATTCGATGGATGAGGAACTAGCTGGAAGGCCATATCCAAAGAGTTATAGTGAACAGCTCAATGTCCAAGAGGAAATCAGTGATGAGTGGTGCCCCACAAGGGTCTATACTGGGACTAGTACTCTTTAATCTTCAACAAGAACACAGATAGTGGGATTGAGTGTACCCTTAACAACTCTGCGGATGACATCATGCTGAATGGTGCAGTTTATGTGCTTGAGGGGAGGCATGCCATCCAAAAGGACCTTGACAGACTTGAGAAGTGGGCTACCAAGAACCTCATGAAGTTGAACAAGGTCAAGTGCAAGGTCTTGCACCTGGTTGAGGCAATTTCCAATATCAGTACAGACTGGGTGATGAATTGCTTGAGAGCATCCCTGCAGAGAAAGACTTGCAGATAATTGTATATGAAAAATTGGACATGAGACAGCAATGTGTGCTTGGAGCCTAGAAAATCAGTCATATCCTGGAGTTTTACAATGAGCATGTCAAAACACTGGAACAGATTGTCTGGAGAAGTGGATGCCCCATCATTGGAAGCGTTCAAAGCCAGATTGAACAGGATTTGAGCAACCTGCTCTAGTGAAAGGTGCCTCTGACTATGGCAGTGAGATTGGACTAAATGATTTTATAAGTCCCTTCCAATCCAAATCATTCTATGATTCTGAAGATTTTTAACACTTTTTGAGACTTTAGTGCAAACAGTTCTACATTTCATATAGCAATGTAATGTATTCCTATGTAAGCATATATAATTGCATTTTCAAGTTTTTTACTATTTTTTTATGTCTCATGAGTTGTTATTTTAATAACATCTATTTCAAAAGCACTGTAATGATGTGGTCCATCTTACGTAGTTACAGTAGATAGTACTTTCTTTATTGGCAAGCACCCTGGCAAGTCAAGATCTTTAAATAACTTAAACCTTTGTTTTGATGCAGTTACTAAATAATTTGTTTACTGATAATGAATTAATATTAACTTAGTAACGAGGTATATGTCCTTAAGTATTCTTTTTCTTTTCACCATCTATACTGGTTTATCTCTTAAAGTAATCTGCATGCACTTCCAGAGTGTCTTTGGCTGAAAATATTCTTCTACTGTCCTATTTCTGTTGCAAAAAAACCAAGAAGAGTTATTTGCACCTCATACATAGCAGTCAACACAGCTCATTTCATTTAGACAAAGCTTTAAATGCACTAAAAGAAAATGAAAATCCATATCATGTGATTCTGATGTGATCTCAAGGGAGTAATCCTTGCTGTTAAAATAACAATTATTAAAAATTCAATACACACCATGTGAACACACAGAGCAAGAAAGCAGGCCTGCCATTTCAGTACCTTGCAGATGACAGACTTTTCATTTACTGTTAACATGTAATAAAATCATTCTTCCAAGCTGAACCTCTTCTTTTTTTTTTTTTTAATTTCACTCTCCTAAATCTTATGTGGTTCCTAGGAGATCTTGAAAACCATGACCTGAGCACATCATTCTAATTATGTAATCACTCAGCAATTTTTCAGAGTAAAAAAGTCAGCTGCCTTCACAGACTAACACATATCTTTGCGCTATTTGTTCTGGCACTGTTATCGTTTTCTGGAAGACTAAATTGGTTTAGATCTTGTTTTATAACCATTCTGCTATATCACGCTCACTACAGACAAGCCAGCCACTGATTATCACATCCACCACCTGTTCTCCCTTGTTAGTGAACAGTAGATCCAGATGTATGTCACTCAAGATCACAATGTGAACACCGACACCTTCCAGAAATCTTGGCTGCTTGAAGCTCACTGCGCTGCCCTGCCAGTACACGTCAAGGAGGTTGAAGTCCCCCATGAGAACTGGGATTTGTGACACAGAGACTTCCTTCTATGGTTTGAAGAAGATTTGTACACTTTCTCACTCTGGTTGGGTGGGCACAATCCCACTGTGGTGTCATCCTTATTGGCGTGATCCTCTGACGTGGCCTTATGAGCTCTCACCGCGCCTCTTGCTTATCTCAGAGAGCAGCCCCATGTATCCAAGTTGCTCCTTCACAATAAGGGCAGCCTCTCTCCTTATTCTGTCTCTCTAGAAGATCTTGCACCTGTCCATCACTTAATGTAGTTGTGCAGCTGTCCTACCACATCTCACTTTTTCAAACAGCATCCCAATTGTGTGGCTAGAGCTCTAGTTACTCCTGCTTGTTGCCCAGGCTGCATACATCTGCGGGCATGTACTTGACGTTGGTCCCCTTCCACCTTGTTTCATCATTCCTCTCTTGTTACCATTGCTCTGTATCCTTTGCTTTCCACTCTTTTCTACCATTTATCTCTGTACTTGACTGTGATTTGCAATCTCACTCCTCCATTTTCCTAGATTAAAGGTTGGCAAAAGTGCTTTTGCTCCACTTTGGCAGAGCTAACACATCTCTCGCCAGCAGTCTTTGATCCTCAAAGTTCTGTGATAATAAAAGCCAAAACCTTGATGTTGTCACCAGCTTGGTGTCAACTGGTGATACCATCAGTTGATGGAAACCATATACTTACCAGAATGATCTTTTCTCTTCATCTGGTATCAGCCACTGAACCTAGTAATAGATGAATGAGAGAAAGCTTAGCTTGGAGAAGCATCAGATCTAGCTAAGCCCAAGCCACATAACAGCACCAAGAAGAGTATATGTGATGGTATTGAGAGAAAAAGTCTCCCATTTGCTGACCTGAATTGCTGTCTAAGGAGTTTTGCTCCTTCCTGAGAGCTTGGATCTGGGATGTTACTAATTCTCTTGATGATTTGCCAAGATGTTTTTGTTCTTCTGGAAAGCTGACATTTGTTTTTAATGTCTTTTATTTCAAAAGAAGCAGACTGTCACAATGAGTAAGAACATACTTGCCAATTAAATTAAGTGCTACCAATGCAGTGTATGTGTCTCAACTTTTATTTCCAGGTTGCCTGAAGACATTGACGTTCCTGACAACTTTGTCCACTGTTCTGCTAGAAAATTCCCACCTCCACCTCAAACATGAACTGAAATTAAAAGCAGTTTAAATGAGCATAAGGGTAGTACTATGGATGAAAAAGACAAAAACCTTCTGTTCTGCTCCATTTTGTGTGTCGACAGAGGCACATCCAGCAGGAGATGCAGCAGACAAAGTTTCAAAAGCCACTCAAATAGTCCTAAAAGCTGTACCTAATTCATCTACTATGATAAATGATTGGAAAATATATTTTATAACAGTGTAATCTGGTAGCTTGACAATATGAACAAATTATGAGATAGCCCGTGTAAAGCGTTACTATGAAGGAAACCTCCTTTATATCACACATTCTTATTAGAAAATAAGAATGATGGATGAAAGTTGAAGGTGAAATACCTTTGCTTAAAATTGGCCAAATTATTAGATACATCAACTTTTCTTCCTTATCTCCAAGTATGTTATTTGAGTATATCTTCCGAGCTATATCAGCCTTTTTCACCAAATATCTGGAAGAAAATAAATTATTCCTTTACAACAGGATGACCCAAAGATACAGGAAGTCCTATACAACAGAAGCAGATCACTGATATGTGGTTGGTTATGCAAGCTAGGAGCAATTGCATTTTAATGAAGTTGGTATTGCCCAGATTATTTCATGAATGAAAGTGGCATTGATATCTTAACTATGTACTATTCTGGGAGCACAGCTTTGTACGAAAAAAAGCTGTTGGTGATACATGGAAGAAAAGAGAGGAATTGAAAATGCAATATTAAAAAAAAAACCCTATTGTTTTTTAGTCATATTTTTCTTGGTACTATTGCCAGATTTCATGAAGAAAGGAAGCAGAAAAATCTGTAAGAATGTACTTAAAGAAAACATACCTTATAATGGTAAACTTTTGTTAGTCATTTTTTCATGGGACCATTTAATTCAATGGTGACTGCAACCTAAAATTAGCTATATAGGCTCCTTAATATCAAAAGTGTCCTATATAAGGCCATGATGCTGAAGAAATATATCTCTGCTTTGTTTAAAAATTATTCTTGCCAACTAAGAGAAACTGATTCAAATTTCTGTTGCCCCAAAGATTGAAAAAAAAGGAAAAAGCAAAGAAAGAAAGGAAGGAAGAAAGAAAGAAGGAAAGAAAGACAGGAAAGCAGGAAGGAAGGAAGGAAGAAGGAGAGAAAAGAAGAAAGGAATGAAAAAAGAAAGGAAGAAAGGAATGATGAAAGAAAGGAAGAAAGAAAGAAGGAAGGAAAGGGAAGTCCTACAAACTGGATATAAACAATGAAAGGACACAGACAATTTTGGCAAGAGAAGCCAGAGCTGATGAACAGCCGTGAAAGGTCTCTGCTGATGACATTAGCAACCCAGTTTTGCTGAGTGACCGATCAAGTGACACAAAGTAATACAGAATCTCTCTGTGGAAACATATCATGGGTTACTGTATGAATAAAAGACATAGTGTGTTTTTCTCATATCAAATGGAGATCACCAGCTAAAGATATTAAAGTTCTACTTTTATACAAACTGTAAGTGAATAAATAATAATGGTTTACACAATAAAGATATTCTGCAATGGAAAATAAAAGCAATTATGTAGAAAGTTAAAAGGAAAGCCAAACAGACTTCATTACTTGATCTACCACAGCATCACAAAGCTTAAAATTTTATGACCATTGCCTTCACATAAAATAAATTTTGACTATTTATAAAGAATTAATTTTATCTAATGAAAATAGTTTATCTTACATTGTTACTAAATGTAGACCTAGATATAAGAATAATTTATTTAGATTATTACTATTCTAGTAGAAATCTTTGGGAAAAAAATCAGTAGGTTGGTAGTAAGTGGAAACAGATTCTAACTGAGAAAGTCTAACTTGAAAGTATTTGGATTTTTTAAGTCAAATGTTGACAAGTAAATTAAAAAATAAACAAAACTTGTATTACATGTATACCTTTGTTTCCTTAAGTGTAAGGGCATAGGTGAAATTGTTGCTGATAGGTGTTGGGAAATAATATGAAATGTTACTCTATCACTTTTTTTTCTGAAGCTTTGCTTCCTTTTAAGAGGTCGTTATGTGTGGACCAGTGCCACTAAGTGTAATACCAGTTTTGCTTTTTTAAGTCCTTTTTTTTTTTTCTGTGCTGCTCATTCACAGAATGAAATTAATCACCTGTTGATTTTCTTATCAAGTATGAGTTTGCACACAGGATTTATTGCCTATTGGAGCTGCTATACTATAGGAAAGCAGGAAGGGAAGGAAAGAAATGAAGGGAAGAAGCTAATCAAGGCAGAGAAATACGAAAGGAAAGGAGGAAGAAAGAGAGGCACTGAAAGAGAGAGGAAAGCAGGAAGGAAGGAAGAAAGGAAGCAAGAAAGCTAATTTTTTTTTTTATTGTCCAGTCCTGTTTTTAACTCTATACTGCAATTAATATATTTTCCTAAGACTGTACAAAAATTGCTTTAGTATCTCAGCCAGTGCTTAATACTTGGGCATTTTGTACATTGATTTCCTTGTTTGTTAGCATGATGGATATTGCTTCTTTTTTTTTTTTTTTCCTAACAATGCTCCTTTTCTCTTTTAAGTGAAGTCGCATTGTATGTAAAGAAGTCGACAAGGGAGACTAAGCTCCTTAGAGCTTTGCAAGTTTACAAGAGCTTTGCAAGTTGCAGTTTGAATTGCTACTTTGTTTCCTGGCAGCTATAGATTGAAAGAATGTAAAATAAATAATCCGAAAATATGATCATTAAATATTTTCAGTTGGTAGTTTCTTTTCATTTTAAGAGAATACCAAAGACTGGGTATTTCTACTCAGCTTGGAACACAGGTGATTTGCAAATCAGTGCTTGGGGATGAAAAGGGGAAAGGCACTTCTGTCTGAGTCATCTTCTGGAGTGCAATTAAAGAGTGGAAAAATCTGTGTAATATTAAACTATGTACCGAGCTCCCTCAGTATTTCAGTAGTCTTCCTAGTCATTTACAGACCTGCAAGCCCCTGTTCTTCCTAAAGGTAACTTCTGTACAGGTTAGTCATTCACCATTTAGTAAGGAGTGCTCAGTGGAAGAAAGGAGCAGTAAGGATGTTGCACATCTTGCCTCATCGTGGGACTTTTATCCACAGTAGATATCTGAAGCAGATATTCACATGTGATAAGGTCTCCAGATTTTGCAGTTGCTGCAGACAGCACCAACATGACTAAAATTTGCGGAGTCAAGGTGGTGACCTAGTGACAGCAAAATGTGGCATTCAGAGAATGGATACTGTGCAGAAAAGCCCAGCAAAGCAATGTGTTTGCCATGTCAATATATTTGTCAGGATGAGAACTCAGAAGTCTGTCTTTCTATCAAAGCTTTCAGCAGTCGCTTCACCAAAGAGGAACTTGCAATTGTTTTTAAGTAGTTCTGCTTTATTCTTTCACAACTTTTAGAGACTGCTTTGTCCAGTGCCTTTGAAACTCTGCAATGGGAAAGGGTGTCAGTAAGTTATGGATTGTCCCTGAACACAGCACCAGTGACTGTCATGACTTCTAGACCCTTCTTGAACAGCAGCAGACACTAATGCAGCAAATGTCAGCAAGTACTGGCCAAACTTGTCCCACCTTCTTCTTTTCCCTATATATACCTTGAAAGACCTTCCTCTTTGTTACATAAAGATATTTGATTTTCACCTAGCTAAAGCACACAAACTCATCTATGTGGTATTTGAAATGCCAGACCTCTTTGCTTGCATTGTTAGTCAACCAAACCCAGAAGTAAAAGTAAAACAAGCATTTCCTCCACTTCGCCCCCGAAAGGAGAGATGACATCAAGACTCTGACGGTCTGCTAAAACCTGAGGTCTTATCAGAGTTTTTCTCTCTCTTCTTGTCTCTCTTTAGTACTGGCAGCAGTTTCGTGAGGGAGTGGCTGGTGACGGCACGCTTCAGGCAGTGCTGAAGGAGGATGCCCTCTACTGGATGAGCTGCCACTGGCTGGGTTCTGCTACTGTTCTGCTCCTGAGCAGAGTAGTCGACTCAAACTGTCTGATGTGATAAGAAGGGTTTTAAACCAGGAATGACGGGGAAGGGAGAGAATTACCAGCAGCCCTGTGAGGGAGCAATGGAAAACGCTGGCAAGGAAAAGGCCTGCAGTGACGTGAAAAAAAAGGGAACGCATAATCAGGAAAACAGGGCTTAAGCTGAATCACCTCAAACATTTGCATGTAAACAAGACAGTGTCTACATAGCATGACTTCAGGGGAAAAACCACAGATCCTTTCTGTAAATCAGCATGCTGGGGTGCCTCTCTGAGGTGCCCATACATGGTTGCAGCATGGAGAATAAACACAACTCCATGTGGAATTGCAGGGATATGGTCTTGTTTGGATCACAGAGACGTGATGAGATGGTTCCCATGAGTGGTGTGCTATAATGTATGGATATAGGCTTTTTAGAAAGAACTGCCTGGGAAGACAAGGATGGGCAGTTGTCCTTTAGTGACAGCTTTTGGGTAAGGATTAAAGAGCAGACCAGGATAGATGATACTATAGTGGGTGTGTGCTAAGCTGCCTGATCAGGAAGAAAACTGGATGAGACCTTCTTCAGACAGTTGGAGGTAGCCTCACATTTAGAGGCCCTGGTCTTCATGGTGGACTTGAACCACCTCAATATCTGCCAGATGGACAGCACTGCATAGCATATGTCCAAGTGGAGACTGGTGATGACTGGTGGATCGGTATTGGGACTGGCCATGTCTTTGTTGGCAACACGTCCAATTTGTTGGCAGCATGGACAGCACCAAGAGTGTGTTGGTGCACTCTTGGACAACTGGACAGAGTGCATCCTCAGCCAGTTTGCCAACACCAATCTGTGTGGTGTGGTCGACAAGCTGGAGGGAAGGGATGCCATCCAGAGGGACCTGGACAGGCTGGAGAGGTGGATCCATGCAAACCTCATGAAGTTCAACAAGGCCAAGTACAAGTCCTGCACATGGGTCAAGGCAATCCCAAGCACAAATACAGGCTGGGCAGAGAATGGATGGAGAGCAGCCCTGAGGAGAAGGACTTGGGAATGATGGTGGATGAGAAGCTCAACATGAGCTGGCAATGCGCTCTTGCAGCCCAGGAGGCCACCCGCATCCTAGGCTGCATCAAACATGGCCAGCAGGTCGAGGGAGGTGATTCTGCTTCTCTACTCTGCTCTCGTGAGACCTCACCAGGAGTCCAACTCTGAAGCTCCCGGCCTAAGAAAGATGTGGACCTCTTGCAGCGAGTCCAGAGAAGGGCCATGAAAATGATCAGAGGGCTGGAGCACCTCTCCTATGAGGACAGGCTGAGAGAGTTGGGGCTGTTCAGCCTGGAGAAGAGAAAGCTCTGGGGAGACCTTATTGCAGTCTTCCAGTACCTAAAGGCAGATGATAAGAAAGATGCAGAGAAGCTCTTTAGCAGGGCCTGTTGTGGCAGAATGAGGAGTAATGGTTTTAAAATAGAGGGAAGTAGATTTAGATTAGATACAAGGAAGATTTTTTTCCAGTGAGGATGGTGGAACACTGAAACAGGTTGCCCAGAGAGGTGGTAGATGCCCCATCCCTGGAAATGTTCAAGGCCAGGTTGGGTGGGGCTCTGAGCAACCCGATCTAGTTGAAGATGTCCCTGAGCCTTGCAGGGGGCTTGGACTAGATGGACCATTAGGTTGGACATCCTAATGTTCAGTCTAAGTCTCCCCTGGTGGGTAGTGAGCTGAGCACGGGCCAACCATGTGTCCAGATGGCAACAAGGGCAAGAAGCATATTGGGTAGTGTGAGCAGGACATGACCCTGAGGACCAGGAGAGGGTAGGAGTCTCCCCTCAGCTCAGTGCTTGTCAGACCCCATCTGAGTACTGCCTACAGTTTGAGGCCTCAAACAGTTGAAGGATGTTGATAAACACGGCCAAGTTCAGCAAACAGCCAGCAAGACAATTCTAGGCTGGAGCCCTTGCTCTGCGAGAAGAGGCTGTGGAAGTAGGGCTGGTTCAGCTGGAAGAAGCGAGCACATAGCAACATCTCCAGCACTGGTGGGAGGGGATGGAGGAGTTGCAGCCAGGCTCTTCACAGTGCTTGTGTGGTGGGAGGGTGAGAGGCAGCAGCAGAAGGAAAAATATGTGAGGCTGAGGCTGGAGAGAAGGAAGAGCCTTTATCGTGATCACAAAAGTAAAAAACTGAAACTGGGAATCAGAGGTGCTATTCCATCTCCATGCTTCAAGGTTTTCAAGCCCTGAGTTGAAAAACACCTTAAAAAACTGGTCTGCTCTTCTAGTTTGGGCATGAGGCTAGATTAGACAGCTCCAAAGTCACTTCCTACTCAATTTATCCTTTGATCCCATCATTAGGAATGTGGTGCTGAGAACACAAAAGGAAGTGCTGACAGAATGGGTGGTGTTGGAGAGGGAACAGTGGGTACAAGAGCAGATTAAGAAGTCTGGCCTTAGATGTCAGAGAAGTCCCAAAGAGCGTAGGGAGAAAAGATTCTTAAAGAGGAAGAAGAAGAAAACAGGTTGAGTGTAGTGGAAAGTGTAGGGAATACCCAAACTTTTTTAAAAAATAAGCAATGGAGTGAGAGCACTGTATGGACTGGCTTCAAAGAGCACTATTTTGATCTGGCGGGATGCAGTAATAAAGGCTTAGCAGTTTAAAGGCTTATTTATGGATTCAAAAGCAGTGGCAGTCTGGAGTCTGAAAATTCTATAACAAATATATTGGCAATAAAAATTCTATTGTCATAATATAAGACGCTCTTTGCTTGCTTTGTTTGCTTGGCCACCATGTAATGAAACAAAGTGAGCAATTGTTTCCAATTCTTGATCCCCTGGGAACACGACTGCATAACTCTGTAATGAAGATGCCTGTAACTAGGTCCCTTTTATGGGACTAATAGAAATATTTGGTGTTCTTAATTAAGTTTAAACCATAGCGTGCTCAAATTTATTTAATCATGTACATTTACACAGACTCAGATAAGGGGATAGAAATTAGATTCTACTGATTAACGGTTGTACTGGTTTTGGTTGAGATAGTGTTAAATTTCTTCATAGTAGATTGTATGGGGCTATGTTTTGGACTTGTGATGAAAGCAGTGTTGATAACACAGGGATGTTTTAGTTATTACTGAGCAGTGCTTACATAGCATCAAGAACTTTTCTGCTTCTCATACAGCACCATCACCAAGTAGGCTACAGGTACACAAGGAGCTGGGAGAGGACACAGGTGGGACAGCTGACCCCAACTGATGAAAGGGATATCCTGTTCCATATAATGTCGTGCTCAGCAATTAAAACTAGAGGCCAGTGGAGGTTGATATGGGCTGTCATTGCTCAGGGAGTGTCTGGGCATCGGTCAGTTCGTGGTGAGCAACTGTTTTGTTTTGCACCGCTTGTTTTTCTTGGTTTTGTTTTTTCCTTCTTGGGCTTTTTTTTTTTTTACGTCATTTAAAAAAAAAAAATTGAACTATCTTTATATCAATCCATGCATTTTTTCACTTCTACCCTTACGATTCTCTGCCTCATCCCTCTGCAGGGGATGGGGATGAGCTAGTGGCTGTGTGGTGCTTAGCTGCCTACCGTGGTTAAATTGTGACAAGGATCTAAGTGTTCCACAGGATTTTGCTAGTTCTCAATGACAGTGGGATGATTAAGGTTAAGGGATGATTAGGGAAAGAGATTTGACCTGAGAGTTAGGTCAAGGTATTCTTGACTGTTTACATTTACATGTCCTTTGGTTTCTAGCCGTTTCAAATACACTGGAGAAGAAAAGGACAGCAGGAGCAGGATCTGCCAAGAAAGAGAATCAAATAAAGTAGGTAGACTGTCCCTCACACCATAGAGCCTCTTTTTTTTTGGTCCTGTGAATGACATGGTTTACCTATAATCCAGGTTCTTAGCCTTGATCCTTTGTTGTTTGTGTCTCTTATGGCATCAGAGGGCTAGCTATCATCACAGGGCAACTGGGGATGGCTTTCTTTGTTGCAGGGGCACTGCATCCTTTAAAAGTTGTAGCAAAGAGTTGGGCCTCTGTATGAAGCTCTCTGAAGACTCTGGTTATGTGGTTTCATCTTACAGAGTCTGAGGGTGAAAAACTTGCAAGCAGGGTCTATCCTAATCCCATGTTGTACAACGGCTTTTGTATGAGGAGTTTCAGATCCTCGTTGGGTGTTTGCATGTCATTGTGGCAGATCAAGGGGTGTGTAAAACAGATATGCTTTGACAGACGCTCTCCTAGGTGTTGTGAATCCTTCGTGCTGCTGCTACAGACAGGATGAGGGGCTTTTAATGCAATTCAGTTCTGTGCTTTTCAGAGTCACAGTGGTCTCCAGTTTTGCAGGTATGACAGCCCTACAAGCAGAGACCTACAAGCCTCCCAGGTTTTTAGTAGTTTAGTTACTCTCATAAGTTAAAAGGAAAGAGATCTCTGACTGTACACTTTCCTGCCATCGTCTCAGTTTGGGTGGTGGATTAACTGTGTGATTAGGTTGTCTGACACTAGGATGCCCTCTTGTATCTTGGGTGTTGCTGCCACTCTCTAATGATGTGTAAGGTCTCACATCTGGGAGGTGACCTTTAACTTAAATGCCTGGCATCAGACCCTCTTGTGGATCCCATAAATTTTGTGGATCATGTTGTACTGTCTTTTAAGCTGAAGTGAAGTTTTTTATTTTTCTCCACATCTGGTATTTTCTGCTGTTCTATGCAGCACTGTGAAAGTGCCTCATTACTTAAGGGCCTTGGCCTTTCTGTCAGTTTTCTGGAGTTTGTTAAGCACTGGCCTGGAGCTAGTAAGTGTCTGGAGTCGCCTTCCTCTTCTCTTCCTTGCTGCCTCTAATGCGCAGCTGAAATTTTAACGTGCCTCTGCTTCCCACTTTCCTTTCCCATTGCAAACAGATCATGTACAGTAACGGCTGAAAAACAGTTGCTTGACCAAATTAGTTATGAATTGATTGGAGGATTGATGCCTAGGTCATTCTCTCTGGGAGGCATACTATTTCATTTTCAGATGCCGTGTACCATTTCAAGGCAGACATTACAGTATTGATTTTTATTCTATTCTGAGCAATTTTTTTTGAGGAGAAGAGGAGCATGGAATCAGGAAAATGCATATAGAAGTATCTTTTTAGAGCTTATTCTGGGTTTATTTTGCAGAGGGATTTTAGCTGAGAAATTCTGTAGTGAAGTTTGCATAGAATAATTGTAGTTCTTCATTAATAGGTTGTCTACATATTTTTCTTTTAATTGGGTCATTTGTTGTCTAATATTTATTTTTTTCTAAGTTGTCTTAGTTTTCAACAATCTCCAAAACAGAAATTGTGAATTCAGAGCACATTGAATCTAAAATGAATAGATCCTTGAATATGAGGAAGAATAGTATATAAGTGGAAGAAACTTCAGCAGAGGCTAGCAAGTTGTTGGATGGCATAAATAAATATAAAAATGTACAAAAGCACAATCATACAAAGTATTTTAATATGTTGGCAAAGTTTTGCATACCTCTTTTTTGTTTTATTTATTCCTCCATTAGCTGTTATTGGTTGCTTTAGAAGTAGTGTTCCATTGAAAACAATGCTTTTTGTCTTTTGAATTATAACACATTCTTTGTAAGTAGGAAAATGTTATTAGAATCAGTCATCTCTTAAATACTAACTCACTGTAAGTGAAATGCATGCAATACCTTTAACCTCAGTGAAGGTGTATACTTCTGCAACACTCAAGAGAACTTTATTTGACTAGTTGAAATTGAATGGACATTAATAGCTGGATATAGAGTTTTCTTTTTTTTAAAAAAAAAACAAAATTGAAATTATATGAGGCTTTCTTAAGTTTCATGCTCAAATTCACCTTTAACTACCACAAGTTTGTACTGTATTAAGTTTAGATTTTACACCCTTTATGTTGGAATAATTTGCTGATATTCTTACATGATTTTTAATCTCTTGATATTGTTCAAGTGTAATATCTGTAGGAAGTAGTTGTTCTACAATGACATATAGTCAGAAGGTGCACTATTGTCATATGGTGATGAATTTCACTTGGCACTGAAAATTGTGATTGCAGAATCACCCTATTGTGAGAAGATTTTGTTCAGCATAAACTAAGCTGATTTACATACTGGAACTTGAAATACTTCCTATACAAATTACATATTTGGAGTAATTGCTATTTTTACTTCTGTGGCACTTCTTTATTAATGCTAATTACTTAGGAAAGCATATACCTTTAGCAATAGCCTGTAAATTTTTTTTGGCCTGATTAATTCAGAATTCATTAGTTCTATGCCTTTTGGTCATAGTTTTCCTGTAACAGTGCACAAGACAACTGCTTACAAACCATAAGCCTTATTAAAATCCCTTCATAAAGCAAATTGAAACAATCATACAAATAAAACTTTTTGCTGCACTAGAATCCATGCTTTCAGTTCAGGAAAAAGTTTAATTATAAGATTTAAGAAGAAGAACAAAATGTTAACAATATTTATATTTTCAGATACAAGGAAAATATTTTGATATTTTTTAGATTCTGGTAATAGATGAATACCAGGTCTTTATTATCTCCGATCAAACTCTGAATGTGAAAATTAATCTCTCCCATTGCAATATCAATAAGACTTAGCAATGTGACTGCTACCTCTCAATTAGTCTGAGTTTGAGATATAAATGCCTGCCCAGCATAAGTAAAACCACTTATAAAATCTTTGCTCTGGACAGTACAAATCACAATAAAAATAAAGACAAGAGGTCTGTATTAGCTTTGAGTATGTATTAGCCCACGTCCAGCATGATAACCAGATAGTACCGTCCTCGTGGCAACATGTGTCCTCACATAATCCTGATATGCCTACCTGAGTACGATCAGGTACTCATTCTGCTACAAAGTCTTAATCTGAAGAGTAAGGCGCTTTGATTAATAACAAGGGCAGCAAATGTAGTTCTTGCAGAAGCATAGTTTTTGTTCTGTGCAGATAGTAAGCAGATCATGAAGGTATACTGGGCTGGGGAGAGGCCTGAGTCAGGAATCTCTCTCTCTTACACCTGGTCAGGAACCAAGTTGTAGGCTGTTTCAGGGACAAAAGCCACCTAAGAACTACTCTTGCACTGCTCTATCTATGCTACTTACAGTAAAGCCATAGTTTACCTTTTAATTGGAAAGAACTGGTTTACTGTATAACACCTCACTCAAACCATAAAATCCCATCTAGGACTAGGAATATTTGTAAAAACTAGCTAGGCAAAAAAAAAGTGGAAGTCAAGCTGAGAACGAACAGTTATGCAAAGCCTGCTTTCTATGTTGAAGATACGTAAGGTAAGATACAAGTAGAAGTATTCATTAGTTTCTTATTAATTGGAGATTTTAGGGATAAATAAATTCTGGTGTAAAGCATGAGGATCTAGCTGCTTGACTCTTATGAGACTCTTAGAATTTATTGCTTACTTCCAGGACTTGATAATCAACTACTTTTGTTATTGTAGCAAAAACTTACCGAACTATAGCAATTATAGCTATATCATAGCTATCACAGTTTCACTGCAGATAGAAAGCAAGACAAAATTTGCAGGTCTATATATATACATATACAGGTCTATATATATAGCCTCAGCTCCACCTAAAACGTTTTGCTTAGTGTTTGGTATTGGCCAGCTGCCTGTCAAATCTTAGAGGCAGTCAATTGGAAACATTAGACATAGGGACTTATGTCGTCTGGATGTGGTTTGCTTGTTCAGGCTACAGTCTTTTCACCACGCTGTCTTTGTTGGTTGCTTGGGGGTGATTTTTCTGTAGTTGTTTTGTTTTGGTTTGGTTTGTTTTGTTTTGGTTTGTTTTTTTTTTTCCCCTAGTCATTTCTCAGACAGAAATTTTACAGCTCTTTTTTCCCCTGATACTTCTTTCCTAGTTTACACTACCACAAATACCTCCGAAAGTTTTGTCTGAGGCTTGGAAAAAATGCAACTGTTTTATTGCTAAGAATTCCAGGATTTATTTTCCATGTATTCAGCTGAAACAAAGTAGGACAGAAAGTGTAGGTGTCTTCTTTTCATAGTCAGTACTTTTTACACTTTGTACAGATATTGCACAGCTGTGAGATACTAAAGAACTTTGCTTTATGACCTATTTTTGCCTGTGACCACTTCATTCCAGCCAGTGTTGGGGAGTGCTTCTGGGAGGCTCAGCACTTTTCTGCATTTGCTTTCCTTGGTCCCTGTAGACTCATGTTTTCTTTTAGATGTGGATCTTTGTTATCTCTATGTTTTTACTAAAGCTGCTGTTTCTTTTCTCAAGGTCACAATCTTACTCCTTTTTTGGCTGTGTGATACTGCGCTACATACACTTTCTGCCTTTCCAGTAACATTTAGACCTTACACAAGACAATTTTGGCTGAATTTATTTCTGCTTGTACTGAAAAATGATAATAGAAAGGAGCAGCTGAGCATAGCTGAATAGGAAAAGGCTGTTTAAAACCTAGCTAGAGCCCAGCATTGAGGCAGTCTATATTTTTTCTTCAAACTGAACATAAGAAGACAGCCCTCTCTGTGCTTCAGTCACACTCCTCCAAGGTGGATAAGCATTTCCCTCAGTTCCTCAGAATTGTTATGGTCTGCAGCTGAGAAATGCTACAAAATGTTGTTCTTTGTTGCACATCTTACCCTGACACTACTTCTTTAACCATGTATCTCTCACAAGGTTTTCCTACATACGTTAGGAACTCAACCATTTCTGTAGTTTGCCAATTTATTTCTTTTCACTTGACCATCCAACTGTGATATCCCACTGTGCAACACTCATAATACTTATTCTGAATTTTAGTTTTCAATTAGTGTTTGAGATCTCCTATTGTAAGTGTGAGAAAGAGGAAGAGGAGCAGAATAAACAGAAAACTAACACCAGATTTGGTGCTTTGACACATTTTTAGCAAGGCCTTTATTTTAGATTTATTTTAACACCAAGTTTCATCAAAATGTAGGCATTAGCTTTTAATATCATAGAATAGTTAGGGTTGTAGGGACCTTTAAAGGTCATCTAGTCCAACTCCCCTGCAAGGAGCAGGGACAAATTGAAGAAGTAAACTTCATCCGTTCAGCATATCTTCTTTGCAGAGTGCTGCACTGACTTACGTTGTAGGAAAAGTTTGAGCCTTGATGAATAGAACAGTTTTTGTCTCATTACCACAAGACAAATATATTAGCAAAAAAGAATTTTCAGGGGGAAAATATGTTTTGCACAATGCAGGTGAACTATATTCTATTTATTTATAGGAGAAGACAGATTGGCAAGGAAGAGAAATATTGATTCGCAAGAGACATTTTACAAGAAGAGTGACTGTCTTGCATTTTTGCACTGTAGTGATTTTCCTGGTATTTGTCGATATCTTATATAGTCTTGATGAAGCATTTATCACAGGTTTGAAAATCCATAAAATATTTCAAAAGCATGATAAAAAGAAATCATGTAGAAAACAGACTAGGCCTCCTTCTACTTCTAATTCCAATTGAAATTCAGCTCATAGTGCATGCAAAAATGCAGAATTTGGAAGAAAGTCCAATGATATTTTTATTTTCAAAAAGCCGATAGATAAGAGATATACAGAGACTGATTATGGCTTCTGGGTTTATTTGTTTCTCTATTGAACAGCCTGAAGAGATAAAATCTGAATCTAGAATTCATACTAATGTGAAGGTTTGACAAGCAGCATGCTGAAGGTATGAAGGCAAAGAAGACGACCCAGTGGATCAGGCACGTGAGTGATGCATACTGCAGCACAACAGAACCACAGCATGGCTGGAGCTGGATGGCACCTCTGGAGACTGCACAGTCCCATCTTCAATAAAGCAAGTTCAGCTACAGAAGGTTGCTCAGCACCATGCCCAGCTGGGCTTCAAATCTGTCCAAGGATGGAGACTTCACACCCTATCTAAGCTGCCTGTGTCAGTGTTTGACCACTGTCACAGTATAGCTTTTTTTTTTCTCTAAGTGTTTGAAAAAGAATCTATGACTTGAGAAGCAAGTGTGGCTGAGTCTCAATGCTGACAACTTAAAAGTAAATATAATTCAGCAGTTACTGTAATGTTTAAGGCACAGTGTTTTGTGTATATGTTACAATTGTTAAAATTATTTCCCTGTTTTTACTTATTTTACTAATAGTTCTAGCCTATTCTTTATCTCTGGTCACAGAACAGCATACAACATGATGTAATTATCAAGAAAATATTTTTATTCCCTTTCTCCTTCTCTTTCTTCCTCATATACCACAATTCTATTTGGTCTGTGCAGGAGGGATTTATGAGTTCAATAAGCTGCCATGAAGTACCCCCATTAGCCTTGAAAATTCAACACACAATCACTATTCATTTTCCTGAAATTCGTTGATGGTTTATTTTTCCCAGACTAAAAGTATTCCTCCTGCTGCTAAATAAGAGGTTCATTTTTGTTTGGGTCATATTTTGGTGTATTATAATCTAAAATACTACATATCCAGCAGAATGTTATATTTAATGGAAGCTACTAGCAAATGTTTGCATAAAAACACATTCACCTCTTTAATCATCTTGGGAGACTGTGGATGACTGTGTTTTATTTCCACAGAAATATTCAGACCATCTACACCTAGATTGTTTGCCACACAATGGGGAAAAGAAAAAGAGGTAATTTAAAATGGTCCAGGATTTACATGCCACATGCAATCCTCCTTGGGTGCTGACATGCCAGCTATCACACCTTAATAAAACCAGCTCACTGTAACCACCTGCCTAGGATGCCCTCAGCAGTACTAACACATTTCTTAGGCTCACTGAAACTAAATGCTGTGTATGAAGTTTTCACAGGAAGAGTGCATTGCTGCACAGGAGGCACTGGATCAGAAACTCATGCAGCAGTCAGGCACTTCTCACAGGAAACAATATCATAAATGAAGCAGAATAACTGAACAGCACTTGACTGATCAGAGTCTACTGCGTGCTTTGATGGTCTTAAATAACTTGCTAAAATAACTAAAGTTAGGCTGATTAATATGAGATTAGATTCATATATTATCATTCTCCAGACACACTAATTAAAGAAATGCTTAACCAAATATCTCTGCATGTACCAGATACAATAAATTGAAGATAAATTATGATTACCAACACACAATGAAAGAGAGGTAAACAGAGTACTGTGGATATTAGTACTCACAGATCATGCAGTGGAGCAATTGGTAGAAGAGAGCTTATTAGTTCATAAAAAATTGCTCATTAGTTCTTTTTGGAAAATAAAAATGGAAGCCAAACAGAAGCCTAATCTCTGATGGTCTTGAGTTAAGCACCTAAGTTCTGTAACACTTTTCACACGATACTGTCATTTCAGTGTCATCAGGATGCTGAGTGGGAAGATGCTAGCAGGCTGGAAGAGTTGGGGCTGTTAAGCTTAGAGAAGAGAAGGCTCTGGGGAGAAGTTATAGTAGTCTTCCAGTACCTTGTTGTGGTTTTGTTTAGTGATGGGGGGCCTAAGGTGGAAGCTTCTGTAGGAAACTGCTAGAAGTTGCTCCCCTTTGCTTAGTGGACTCCACCGGGCCTAGGGCGGACCTGCTGCTGGCCAAGGCCGAGCTGATTGGTAGCAGAATGTCCCGTGATAACGCCTCTGCGATAACGTATTTAAGAAGGGGAAAACAGAAAAAAAAAAAAAGGAGAAGACAAGATGTGAAGAAACTGAGCGGGGGCAGAGGCCCAGAGGGGGAGGCGCAGGCCTCGTGGGCCTTGCAGGCCTCACCCTCTGGCCTCTTGC
>JAAGAY010004634.1:31846-91704 GCA_011801015.1 Ardeotis arabs
CCCGGCCTGGCTGCAAGAGGTGGAGAGGAGATGAGATGGGTGATGTGAAAAGATCCTGAGAGGCATCTGCCAGCCTGTTGTGAAGAACGAACTTTTCTTGTGAGAGAAACAGCTGCAGACGCCAAGGTCAGTTCAGAAGGAGAGGGAGGAGTAATGCGGCTCCTGGCCAAGATTCCCCTGCAGCCTGTGGTGATGACCAAAGCTGGCTGAAAAGAAAGATGTAGAGAAACTCTTTAGTAGAGAAACTTTTAGTAGGGTCTGTTGTGATAGGATGAGGGGTAATGGTTTTAAAATAGAAAGAGGCAGATTCAGACTGGATATAAGGAAAATTGTTTTTCAAGTGAGGGTGGTGGAACACTGGAACAGGTTGCCCAGAGAGGTGGTAGATGCCTCATCCCTGGAAACATTCAAGGCCAGGTTGGACAGGGCTCTGAGCAACCTGATCTAGTAAGGAGATGTCCCTGTTCCTTGCAGGGGGGTTGGACTAGATGACCTTTAAAGGTCCCTTCCAACTCTAATGATTTTATGATAAGGTGATATTAAATGCAACCCACTAAAAGTCTTTACTCAGGAGTTTGGGAAGGTGTGTTCATATGCTCAAGATTCAGCCAGCAATGACCTAATTAGGACAGATGCCTTTGAGAGACTTTTCAGAGTTCACTTTTTTTTCTTCACTGCAGTGAGTAAGGAGAATGATTGCCTTCTCTCATAAAAAAATCTGGGATTTTTGGATGGGAGGATAGCAGCAGATGCTATTCTGATCCTAATCTAAACCAATCCAATCTAAAGTACTTTGCCTTTAGTAAGGCTTTTGACACTGTCTTCCACAATATTCTTGTACCTAACTTAGCATATTACACTCTGCATGTCCTCTGCATGTGAGGACAATCAGATGAGTGAAAGATTGGATGTTCAGGCTCAAAAGGTCATGGTTAATGGATTGCATCCTACAGCTGTGGTCTTGTAGGGTCAGTCCTGGGACCTGTCACATTTGACAACTGTATCAGTGACCCAGATGAGGTGACAGAAGGCCACACATCAAGTTTGCAGATGATACCAAGGTCAGCACGCTCAAGGGCTGCACCGCCATTCAGGTGGAGGCGGACAGGGGAGGAAGGATCTGATAGGACCCCATGAAATTCAACAAAGACCAGGTCAAGACCTACACTGGAAGGCAGAGTCATGCAGGGATGCAGACTGGGGCTGATATAGCCAGATAATAGCTATGGGGGATAGCCCTGTGCCCTGGTTGTGTGAGCTGAGCAGGGGCCAGCCATGCACCCAGGTGTCAATGTGGACTAGCAATGCCTGGGGTGCTGTAAGCAAAGCATGGACCTGAGAGCCAGAGGATGGTAGGAACTGTCATCTCTGTTAAGTGCTCATCAGACCACATGTAGGGTACTCTTTCAGTATCCAGTTTTAGGTCCTCAGTGCAAGAAAAATAAATGTGAGCTGGCAGGTCTTCAGAGAAGGCTGCCAAGAAGGGCTGGAGCCCTTGCCCTGTGAGGAGAAGCTGCGATACCGGGGCTGATTCACTCAGAAGTGCTTTGGAGGCACTCAACAGCATTCCCAGTACTAGTGGGAGGGGATGGAGGAGATGCAGCTGGGGCCTTCACAGAGGTGCGTGGCAGTAGGGTGAGAGGCAGAGCCACAAGCTGAAACAGACTGGAGATAAAGAAAAGCCTTTTCCCCACGAGGATTGCCCAGTGGTGAAGTAGGGGCCCCGGGAGGCTGGGCTACCTCCATCCCTTGGTGTTTCACATCCTGACTGGGTGAAGCCCTGAGCGGCCTGGTCTGATGCAATGAATGAGCCTTCTTGGGACAGTAGCTCAGGCTGGAGACCTCCCCAGGTTCTTGACAGCCTGAATTGTCCTGTCATCCTGTACATAATAGATACAAACTTTTCAAAATAAGACCAGAAATCAGGCTTTCTTCTATCCAAGTACTATATTGTGAAGTCACACTTTAATTTCTTTTACTCTTTCCCCTCTCTCTTGCTCTGATATAGTGACTGCTTGTTTCCTTTTTAAGCAAAAACATAAAAAAAAACCCTTAAAGGATTACTTAAAAATTACTTAAAATTCTAAAAAAAGGTTTTGACAAATATCTAGGTATTTGTCTTGCTAAAGTCTGGGATGGACAATATAAAAATAATTGCTTCTTAAAAAATTCTGCAATTTCTGAAGAAGAATAAAAACAAGAAATATTGATTCTTCATATGGAAAATTGAGGATTTCTTTGGTTTTGGTGTTTTTTTTTTCTTTCCTTAGTTAAAACATCTTATTCTCATTTAAATTGCTTTTGTCTTCATCTAATTTTATAGAATACAAAATAATTTTCAATTTGATACTGAAGACTTTGTGTCTAAAGAACTTTAAATGTTATTTTTCACTCTTACTGAAGATTTTGGTTTTGACAAAATGTAAGTGAACTTACGAAGACTAAGTGAAGGCTTTGGTAAATTTAAACTATATTCTTTAAACTCTATCCTTGCTAGGTTATGCATCTCAACAGAACGCTAAGCTAAAGTTGTTTGACCAGCTCTACTCCGTATCCTTCTCACCTATTGACTTTACATTAAACCCGCTCCTAGAAATCCGAAAACTGAAAAATGTTACTTTTAGATTCATTGGAAAAAAACTTCAAATAATCCAGTAATGGCGTAACTCTCTACCTCTCAATTTTCTAACTACTTTATTTATGTAAAATATGAGTAGATGCAGAACTGATGTGGAACTCTGATTTGAGCCAGCTCTAATCTTCGCTGCAGTGTTATTATTCTGATCCTAATCTAAACCAATCCATTTAGATGTGTTGGCAAATCTTACCTAGCTGCTGCTAGAGAAATCAATTTAATTCAGTTTTCCACAGAATCTGATGTCCTTAATTTAATTATAATACTGCTAGTATATATGTTATTATTCATCTGGCTTAAGTATGGTGAAGTGCTTAACTTTTCTCTTCTTTTTGTAGCATTATGATATTCTAAACACGAGGGAAAGATCTGACCTACTAATATACCACATAGGGAATAAAATATTCCTTGTCTGAATATGCTTTTTTTTTGTTGAACAGAAAGCCTGGGAAACAATATAAACTGAACAATAATATTTTTCCTGCAATTGAAGCTTAAAGCTCGTTACTTGGAACAAAAATGGGAGGACAGACAAGACTCAAACACCTGAAAGAAGATTGTTGGAAGAATTGTATACTTCTGTGTACTTGCTATTGTATTGATTCAGATTTCTATAGGAGTTGTACAGAACATTTGGAGATTTTACAATTCCTCAGTGAATGAAGGAATACATATTCATATTGTGAAATGTGACTTGCATTTTCACAGTCAAAATATTCAATTTAGTAAAATTACCCTCCTTATAGTGGGTTTTTGTGTATGGATGGATACTGTGAAAGAAAACAGTAATTTTGTGAGCAATTTTCTTTAGTAGTTTATTGTTTGTTTGTATGTGTATTTATTTACAGATGGCCACTGTTTAGCAGTAGGTTATTTATTCTCTTTTCTTGACAGAAAATTCAAACAGAAGGAACTGAATGTGTATTTTTGTAGTTCCTCATCACAGAGTAGTTTCTCCATCTTTTGACGAGTTAAATATTATAAGACTTTTGTCAAAAAGATCAGACTGATCTCTAACAAAAAAACCCCAACAAAACAAAAACCATACCACCCAGAAAACCATAACAAAGAAAAAGAAAATCAGATATTTCCATTCTATAGATATATCTGTTCTAATTTAACACTCAATATTTTCTAGAGATAGAAATGCATACACTATGGCAATCTGTTATTTCAGTAGAAAATGTAAAGGTTGTAGTTTTGTTGTAATGTTGTTTGTTTATTTCAAAGGAATTACACTTCTGCAAATGAAGAAACTATCTGCCTGCATGGCAGACTTTGCTAACTAAAAAAGAGAGAAGAATACTCGAATGGAAGAATATTATATGTCTTACTTTCTTGCCCACAAGGTATATATCTTAAAGAAAACCTTAAAGGTTTCTGGAAAAACCTGTCAGTTTCTGAAAAATATAATATATAGTAATTTTTCCTTTGGAATTTTGTCTAATATATTGGAGCTCCATGAGTAATATACCATGTAGTTTTTCCTTTGTTCTTTTGTCTTGAGGAGGAACTTCTTTGTGAAAGTCAGCACAATATTGGCATACTGTAAACAACAGCTAATTGCATGCAGTTTGCACTCATTTGCTCAGTTCAGTGGTATTATAGGTTTCTTAGGCAACTTCAGATGTTACTATTCTAGTAACTGCAAGCTGATATGGGAAAATCAAAATGCAACAGCAGTAGTCTTTCCAAAAAATAAGAAAAACCACTTAAATTAGTTAGATACATTAATCTGGGGAAATCTTTGCACAGAAGTAGTTCTGACTAGCCCAAGCGTCTTCAGTATGTACTTGTGAGTGGGGACTGCACTTCTGTTTTATGCTGAGGGGTAACTCCATTAATCAGATTGATGTGGCAGTCTTTCTTGCCCTACAGAGAAAAGATGATTAATGACACATTCTTTCAATGTTGTCACCCCAGCACTAAGCCAAAAAATTCCACGACTACTAAGGGTCCAATTTTATCTGTCCAGAAAAGAAAAAAAAAAAACCTAAATAAAAAAAAATACCAAAACCTTTGTGGTTTCCCATTAGGAACAGTTCTGACAGTTCTGAATAGCTTTGAAAGAACGTACTCTGCTTTCTTCACTCACCTGCTTGGATATCACTATGGAAAGTACAAAGTATTTCTATCATTTACTCCCAGGTAAACTGAAGCAAAGGCCCTAAAAGCACAGAGCCCAGCATAACCAAGGAACAGAATGGAAAAATGTGTGGTCTAAAATGGTGGAAGGAGCATCACGCTGAAAACAGACAGAAGGATATGGGTGCTAGTAATATGCATAAAGGGAGAAAAAATATGTGTAGTAAAAGAAAAATTTATTCAGAGCCTGTGACATTAGGCTATATCCTGTGATTCTGAAGTCCAAGGAGATTCTAACTCCTGGATGGTCATCTGATACATTGTTTTATTTTCTCTTTCTAACAGTAAAAACTGTAAGCATGTTTTATTCTTACATATTTCACTCTTCGATACTACTTTCACTGACACCTATGAGGGTTTCAAGCTATGATCAAAGAATAAATGTATCTCTACTTTTGACTAGTTTAGGAAACAATGAAAACAGCCAGAAGGTGGCAGTTTTGGACCATTTTGAAAAAAAAAGGCTGTAAATGGCTTTGAGCATAACTAGGCTCCTACTGCATGTTCTAAGAATCAAGCTGAAACGATCTGAAAGATAGTTTTAAATTATTTATTCAGTAATATACTCGTGAAATAGAAAGGACCTTTCATCTCAAGAGTGGTAAGTTCAGCCTGATTTAGCTTTAGTCTAAATACAAAGTTTACTACTGAGAAAATAACAGTTTCTTCAGAAGCTACTCAATTTACTATATAGAAATTTAGAGATTAAATAACTGCAGTTTCAGCTAAGACATGCCAGTGCCTTGGGAATACATCAGGGCAACAGCATCCACCTTCTAGCTATACCTAGAAATCACAAATTTTAATCTAGTTCTGAGTATGGCTTCTAATTTGTTCAGATTATTTAACTCAAGTGTTTTTCTTTTTTGTTTTTGTTTGTTTGTTTGTTTTTTTTGCTAAGTCTTACTTTTTCAGCCTACATTGATGTCTGGGAAAGGGCAATACTCAAGAAAGTAGAGCTGATCACTTGTGTAAAAATACCAAAGAGAGATAATTAGCCAGCGAAGTAGTCTTTGCTTCGAAGGACCTGGATTACCAAAGGAGTTCACGATTAAGCCCTTAGACATCATCAGGAGGTCATAAATAAAAGTAT
Organism: Ardeotis arabs; assembly: GCA_011801015.1. NCBI lineage: Eukaryota > Metazoa > Chordata > Aves > Otidiformes > Otididae > Ardeotis > Ardeotis arabs. The sequence goes on from JAAGAY010004634.1 coordinate 37,720, forward strand.
TTGGTTAGGTTTACAGACAATAGTTAATTTTTGTATTACCAAAACAAATGGATACAAAAAGATACAAACCCAAGGAACACCAGTATGTGTTTAAGTTCTGAAATATTTGTCAGTGAAAAATGGCAATGAAATCTCTGACCTCACAAAGGAGAAGCACGTGTTTGCAGGATTAGGGTATATGGTAGGGCATCTTCACCCTGCAGCTTCTCCACTGGTGAACACTTAGTACCATGCATGATGTGTCATATCAAAGGGTCTGGCATACAAACTAAGCTTTGGAAAGATGTGTGACCAGAAAAAAAAACCCAGCATATTACAGCAGAAAAAACTTCTGACTTTTTGTATAACTTCAGTCAAAAGATTTCTGTCTTTATAGATACCTGAAAAAAGAACTCTTAAAATAGAACTCTCCTGTGCTCTCCTTGAAAACTTTTCCAAAGGACAACTGACCCCTTTTTGTTCTCACTTCACACTACTATCAGTCATGAAGAAAATAATACTTTAAGAATCTCAAGGACATAAAGCAAGAAGTTCATAAAAAACATAAGAAACAGAGAAAAGAGAACAGGACATATTCAGCTGTGAGGTCATATTGGACTACAGGGGAAGAAAGAAGAGAGCTAAGGTTCTGGATTTTAAAAGAGGGCAGACTTTGATGAACTGAAGAAATCGTTAGTAAAGTCAATTGGAATGAAGAGCTCAGGGGCCTGAATGTGAGAGAAGCCCAAAATTTCTTCCAGTCTAACTGTTAAAACTATTAGGAGTTGTATATCTCAAGAAAGGGAAAAGATTACAGGGAAGGTGTAAACCTAACTGAGTGAATAAGCAGTTCAAGAAAGATATTGTGAATAAGCAGAGAGCTTAGGAAGAATGAAAACATAAATGATCTGCAACTCCTTAAAAGGCAAGAGGGTGATAAATGGAGCAAAATTTAATGGAAGTCTATTTGAGGGCCTACACCGTGCTCTAGCAAAGTCTGAGACAGCAAGTCAAATGGAAAAACACACTTGAATATTTAAAGTTAAATTAGAAATCAGAAAGAAAAGGTCTTGTGAGAGTGTGAGGAAAGAGTAAAAGATATACACAGCTCCAAGGCAAATCAATGGTTTTCTTAAGGTTTTCAAAATGAAGATTCTGCTAATCTCATACGCAAAGACCATGAGGATGCCAGGAAATTTGAGTATTGCTATACTGTAGAAAGTCTGCAAGATTTTTCTGCTTTCTCCTAGGAATATGTATGGACAGTAGGCCAAACTAGCAGCATTAAATTGTATGTTGTCTTCTGGATCAGCTGTTCTGAAAATGGACAAAGGAAGAGCTATCGAGTTTCCATCATCCTTTTCAGATTCAAGGACTGCAAGAGGCTTGATTATTCTTCTGTACTGCATTTTGGGCTTTACAGCACTGCAATAGAAAACTTTATCCTTGTTGTGTACTTACATGTTTGCTTTCCATCATGATCTGTCATAAGGCTTCGGCCTAACAAAACTGTAATGCATCTTCAGTGCTACATCCTGCAAGATATCACCATTTCAATATTGGCTATTTAGGTGTAAATGCCTTAGGCTCAAGATTAAAAAGGCAAACCCCCTAATCTTTACACTATAAAATTTCCTGAGTTCCTAAACAGATTAAGCTATTAAGAGAAAAATAGAGGAAATAGAAATAATAAACCAAACCAAAACAAACAAAAACACACACCATACCCCAAATTCAAACTGATTTATAGAAAATTCAGTGTTTGAAAGGAAGCATAGTGAAGTAAGCTATACATAAAGAAGTGATGCAGAGAAGTCTATATTTTACAACACCACAGAAATAAATCCTTCCCAACACTCCTTGTGTATTAATACTGTTTCATTTGATCCATACACTTCCCAAAGAAGATCTCTGGGCTGGGTAACGATACTAGCCAGCTCTTCCTTTAGAAGAGCTTTAAGGAGGATGTCATAGATAGGGAAACTGCAGCACAAAGAGATGAAGTGAATCACCTAGAGTCATACCCATTCAAGGTAACAGGAACAGAAGCTGGTTTTGAGTGATAGAGATTAAAAAGTTTATTCTTCTGGGACTTAGTAGATTTAGCATCTTCCTAACATCTCCCTCATTAAGTATCTAGACAGTACAGTGCATATGGTAACGATGTTGTTTACTCACAGTACTTAGTGAATTCAGTAATGCAAATATATTAGTTCATAAGTAATTTTTTTTCCTAAAGTGCAAAAAATGGAAAAGAGCCTCAACTCATTGACTTATTTTTCATTTATACCTTATGCTTATAGGTAGAAAGTCACCTGTCATCCAGAACCTGTGAAGATTAAATAAATATGAGGGTAATCAAAGCAGTAGTTTAACCAAAAGCTCACTTTCTCCCCTATGTAGTCTGACTACAGCTTCCTTCCTCTCTTTCAGTAATTTTTACTTCTTGCTCCTCTCCTTCAAACCTTGCTTCTTCTCCTCTAGCCATCTCTCAAAATGTCTGTAGGTTTCTGCTTTTATGTTGATCACCTGATACTGATTTACTGAGGACTTATTTTTAAGTGTTGGTACTTCCAAAGTTCAGGTTGTCTGAAATATGGGTTATCTTTGTAATACCTCTCAGACAATTTGAACTATGTCATCACAACAATGTTCATCACAGTTCCTATTGAAAATATGTTTATCACTTTCCCTCAAGTCAAATTCATTGACTTCAGTGTGAACTTGCTCCATCAAGTACATAATGTACTACGCAAACTTCAGAACAGAGCTCATTTTTAAGTACAAGGAATGTAAGCCACATTGAAAACTGGAAGTGAAAGATGCTGGCCCTGATAAAAGATGCACATACAATTTAAATTAATTCATAGCTTTTAAAATGTTCATCACAATTTAAACGAATTCATAGCTCTTAAAATGTTCATCACTTTGAACCTGTTTGAGATTCTTTTATAAAAGAAAGTAGTTCTTGAGGGCCTGTAAGGTTGCAGGAGCCTACACTTATTAGGAAAGAAGAGTTTCATGCCATTGAGTAGCTATTTTCCTGCCTTTATTCTGCTTCTCTGCACATGCTTGTTTAGATGAAAATCAGCCTAGTATAAAGTGCCAACACAAAGCTTGTTTTTGGAGTTAGTGGTGCAGAAAGATTCAAAGTAAAATTTACCTTCCATGAAACATGGTTTCTAATTGATGTCCTTGCCTTCAATTCAAAGTAAATGATCATTTTATGTTCTTTCTTTTTTTTAGGCCTTTTCCACTAGAATAACCAACAGGAATATTTTATAAGGTAATATTTGAAGTCCAGTCTCTTGATTTCTGTTCAGGAATAACCTTTAGGTGAGACTGTGTGTGTGTTCAGCCCAAATATCACCTAAAGAGAAGCCTCCCTTTTCAGGAAATCCTTTTGGGAAGGACTTTTGAATATTTAGATTGGGTTTAGATTGTGGGTAGTAGGCAGCATATTTAACTTTGAAAAAAAAAAATGAAAAATGACCCTATATTTCATATCTCACTGAACTTAGGCAGATAACCTACTGCACTTGTCAATGTTGTTTTAATGAGAGAACAGCTTTGCCAGTGCAAAAGTTCAACTTATCAGGAAGGGAATGATGCACTCTATGCACTTTGTGTACACCCAGATTTTTCACACTGAACGGAATACTCACTCAGAGCCAAATCAAACTGCAGCAACCCAGAATATACAGCTTAGGGCATCAGAGCTCAAAATTTCCTTTATGGTTTTAACAGTCGTAAGATGGATCAGCTCTTTCAAGGGATTAAGATAACTTTGTACATCTATCCTTGAATAGCATAGTGTAATTCTTAACAGCTTTCTTGATGGTTTAGCCAACACTTTTCAGTCATTAGGCATTATAGCTCTTTTTTTCTACTTAATCAAGAACAACTGGAAATATAAGTGAACAAATGCCTATGTTCTGATGCAGGCTTTTTTTGCAGATAGTGCATGGAAGAATCCTGTACTATTGTGTATATAACTGTTTGGCAGGAAAATACATCAAGGAGATTCAATTTAGAAAAATGTAAATACAAACCTGTGAAAGTCTAGCATTGCTGTATATCCAGAAAATGGTCAGCAAATACAGGGTTAAATTCATGACCATTTGCTGGATTATAAGCTTTGGAAAATATTGATATTTTCGATTCACTCACATCCACAGGCCTGAAATCAATGCAATTTCCAAATCTATTGACGATACCTCTAGTTCTTAGACTCTAGGTATGGGTTCAATTCAGGAATGATTCCCATTGGAATTTTGGGTGTTTTAGTTGAAGTTTTTTTTTATAACCTACTGGAAATAAATGGTGGCAAAGCTACCAGTTTGGTTCCCATTTGACCTCACAATATATCACAGATCTGTGATGGTTTTTAGGCCCTTTGTTTACTTGGAAGTAATAAAAGACAACCCAATCTAGTCTGTATATTAAGTCAGAGTCTCCATAGAGCTCTACCTCACTTCACCAACAGAAATTCACTTAAACCCCATTAAGTCTCCAGTTAATCCTTATTCTATTCTTCTTTTAGAATTTGTGACTATTCATATCATGCTTTTTCTCATTTAGCAATAGCGGGGATACATGTCACTTCCAAAGTAGTAAGCTTGTGGCTGTTAAAGCAACTATCAGATAATTCTAATTTATGTTAGAGTTTGGCCTGGAATGCAGCACTCTGGGTGCGAAAGTGGCTATCTTTGTACTTATCTCTTGAGAGAATACAAGTCCAAATCTTTTCTGTTATCTGTTTACATCCTCAACATTTCAAAACTTTATCCTATTTGTTTTCATTTTACCCACTTGGCCATTTGTGCAAGAAAACATGTGAATTCAGGTAATTTGTATTTCTCATACACAACTGGGAGGCTGGTTTTTTTAGATATCTGGTATGCAAGTTCCTGTTTTTACTTGTCCTGCCAGTATTAATTCTCCTTTTAAAGAAAAATTTCATGGTGGACCATTAACTCTGATTTTTCTGCATGACACTCACTGTGGCTATCCTCTCCTGTCAAGAAAATGATTTTCCTGACAATCAAAGCTGTTTCTGCCACCTCACTGTCAGCATTATCTCAAATATAGATTTTATAAAGCCTGTCTCACTATTTCTGCTTACTTTCTGGTGTCCTTTCTGGAATTCAGATTTTTGTTGTTAGGTCTTTTTAGGCTTCAAGAAGCAATTTTGAATCTTAAAGAGGGAAAAGGGAGGTAAACATAATTAATTCCCTTCAGAAAAAAACCAAATTTTAATATCTTTTCAAATTGTATAAAATATAAAATATGTTTTATCTTCTTACCAAGAAGCTCGTTCTATTTCCTGTGGAAACTAGGCAGAAAAATATCACGAGTTAGACAGAAAATGCACAGTCAGTGCTGCAGACTAGAAGAGTGAAGAGGGGATACCTTTCTGAAAGCTTTTGTAAACTGTCAAAGATTGTATGCCAGTGATTTCAGTGTGCAAGAGAATATAATCCAGAAAGCTTCTGTCATGGGTTTTCTCTAACATCATCTCATCCTTCCTACTTAACGTTGGAGGCAGTAACATCCCACACAAGCATTTCTTCTCCTGCTAGAGAGTATAGTATTACTCACTGTACAAAGTTTTTACTGTTACTTTAAAACTGTGTTTTGGTTTTGTTTAGTGAGGGGGGGAAGTAGGGGGAGATACAGTGGCAGCTTCTGCTAGAAACTGCTAGAAGTTTCCTCTTTTTTTCTGGTGGACTTGGCCAGGTCTAGGGTGAACCCATCACGGGCCAGGGCCAAGCCAGTTGGTGACGGAATGTTCAGTTGTAACATCTCTGTGATAACGTATTTAAGAAGGAGAAAAAAAAAAAAAAGGGAAGACATGAAGAAGCAGAACAGGGGGCAGAGAGGGGGAGACAAAAGCCTCACCCTTTGGCCTCCCGCCGGGCGGCCGACTGTGCTCAACTCAGCCCAGCCCAGCTGCAAGAAGTGGAGAGGCGATGAGATGTGAAGAGAACCTGAGAGGCATCTGCCTGCCAGTTGTGAAGAATTTTCTGTGAGAGGAACAGCTGCAGACACCAAGGAGGCAGAGGGGTAATGTTGCTGCTGGCAGAGATTCCCCTGCAGCCTGTGGTATAGCCCATGGTGAGGCCGGCTGTCCCGCTGCAGCCCATGGACGCTCACAGAGGAGTAGAGATCCACCTGCATCCCGTGGAGGACCCCACGCTGAGGCAGGTGGATGCCCGAAGGAGGCTGTGGCCTGTGGAAGGCCCACGCTGGGGCAGCCAATCCTGAGGGACTGCGACCCGTGGAAAAATGACCCACGTCGGAGCAGTTCATGAAGGACTGTAGCCCATGGGTGGGACCCCATGCTGGAGCAGGGGAGGAATGTGAGGAGTTCTTCCCCTGAGGAGGAAGGAGCAGCATAAAGCAATGTGTGATGAACTGACCATAACCCCCATTCACCTCTGTGCTTCTCGGCGGTGGGAGGGAAGAGGTAGAGATAAATTAAATTAAGTTAAGCCTAGGAAGAGGGAGAGGTGAAGGGAAGTTATTTTATTCTCTTCTTCATTATCCTTCTTTGGTTTTATTAATAATAATAAATAAATAGTTTTCCCCAGGTCAATGCTGTTTTGCCTGTAATGGTAACTTGAATGATCTCTCCCTGTCCTTATCTCAAACCTCCAGCCTTTTTTCATATATTATCTCTCCCTCATTCCCTCAGAGGATGGGGGGAGTGAGTAGGAGACTGCATAGCTTGGTCCCAGGCGGGCCTAAACTATGACAAACTGGTATGTTTTTGAGCTTATTTGCACAGCTCCATAGGTGTGTCTTTGTGAACCATAAAGAGCTTTTATATGCAGGACTGTGCAAACAATGGATTTACGTACTGACTAGACATTTTTTTGAAAAAAAAAAAAAAAAAAAATTTTTTAATTTTCACTGTGAAGACCAAAAAATCACAACATGTCTGCTCAAAATGGCATAATTCTGTCATTTCTTAGCCTTACCAAAAGGAAAAAGATCAAACAGACACTTAATTTATGAGGTTCAGACATTGTGGGCTGGTTTAGTTGTAGATGTGTCCAAAGCCATTTGTTTTCCTTTAAAAGAAAAAGGTGTGCTCATTTTTTTTTCCTAGCATATCTGTAGTTCTTTCAAAATGCAAAATAATGAAACTTTTAAAATACTGGTTAAAAAATATAATCTTCCAAGATTTGGTGCCTGAGATATCTGCCCCAGTTGGGGAATAAGTTTACACAAGTAGGATAAAATGAAGTTTAACATAGAAATTGTTTGGTAACATTAGTTAAGCAAGTTAATGTTCATAAGCATTTAATTAGAAGTATTACCTAGGGAGGCATCATGCTAATATACATTGCTGCAATGGAATGGAAGCAGTGAGAGTGCAAACAGATTTTTTTTTTTTTTAAGTTACAGAGACAGATTAAAAATGAAATTATTGTTGGAAATAGGAAATATAGATGGATATGATGGGAGATACATGTCATCACCAAGAAAGGAAAACTTGAGGAATAAATGTTTTGAAAATAACATTGCCAATGAATAATGGGAATTCTTTATCATTTCTGATGGCAATAAGACAATTAGAGCTGACAGAAACTATGGGGAGGAGATGGTGGTTAAAATACATGAAAACAGTAGTATCAAATAAATTTTAAAAGAGCATTAAAACCAGATAAGAAGCAGGCTGAAGCAGGGATGGACTTTATGCCAGTTAATAGAAGAGCGGGAGTGGTCTGTGAAGAGTTACTGCAGAAATAGACCATGAACATTGTCATACTAACTCTAGTATCTGAAGGAACAAAATATTCCAGTTTAGCCCCAGGTCTGTGTTTGTTTGTTTGGTATAAGAGACATTTTTTAAATGTGTTTATCTACAAATTTTATCTACAAACCCAATCTTCAATTCAAGAATACTGTAAGTAATAAGAAAAAAAAAATCGATCAAAACTGCATTATCTTAATCAAACACAGAATTTGAAGAATTACATAGGAGAATCTCCTAAATAACAAGATTTGCCTTTAAAGAATAGCTGTTATCTCAGATGTAGATTACATTCACTCAAACATTTTTATTTTACTAATTTTTTTTCTTTACATTTCACATTAACTATTCTATAATCTGATGATGAAGTGATTAATTTTGAAACTTCTGAATTCTGTTTAAGACATTTATAATTTTGTGTTAAATTAGCTTAAGGCTTATTTTTCTTCAAATTTGTAAGTTTCTGTTGTCTCGGTTTTCCATCTCATTGCTGCCTCTGCATGAAGAAAACAACACCTTAGGTGTAAAACTATTGCTGCAAAAATTCACAACATCTCAGTCAGAAATAGTTTTCTACTCAAAGACTCTAATGAAAGAATTTCAATACCTAAATGATTGGACTAGTTTTCATTTCTTTGTTATTTTATCAAGTGAAAAAGCTAACTTTATGCTAAAAATTATAAATAATGTACATATGCATGCTTAATATTTTTTTCCATTAGGAAAATTTCATGCCTAAAATTAGTATTAGACCTCTGTAGTTCGGGTTCTTTTGCCAGATTCTCATACTATACTTTCAATTTGCAAACTCCACTTGTTATCTGGTTATAATTTTTGAGCAAAGACAGTTTTCCCAAATATTATGACTTAATACAAAAAGAAACTGATCCAACAGGAGCAAGACCAAAGTCCAACTGTTTAAAGCTAGGTAATCTATTGAGCTAAAGCCATGAAACTACTGAAATTAATGGAGTTAGCCTTATAAATACAAGCTACAAATGCATTGTTCAAACAATTTTCTCTAGTTTATGCTACATATTCACCTGAAGAGCTAAGAGATCCCAAGTATCTCTGGTCCTCCATTCTGCTGTCCCTTTTTGCCCCTTCATCTTTCTTTCTACATGAATTCTTATATAAAGACACTTAACATCATTCAGCATTGCTTTATATAGAACAGATTTGGTTCAACAATCTCATTATAGTTTTTGAGAACATGGGTTTAATGGGTAAAGATAACTAACAGAAGTAAATGTATGCTAAGTTGATTTACTAGATGTAAACAAATTGTGCTGGACTGTATGAATAAAAATAAGAAAAAAAAATATATTATGTTGATTAACCATATATTTAATTGACAAGCTTCCAAAAACTGGCAGTGATAAGCATCGTTACTGAATAGGGGTTTTATTACTGAGAATTTTTCTTACAATGGAGATTCACCTTTCAAAAAGATTTTGGAGAGGATGCAGGAAAGATATCCCAAAATATCAAGGTGAATGCCTTTTTAGTGAGAGATTATTGACTCAGAAAATTGAAATATTTTTAAAGTTCAATTGTCTAAAGTTATCAAAAAGAGGAACTGAGGAATGGTAGAAGAAAACGAGAAGATTCTACTTGGCTATTTAACACAGAAAGACATCGGCTAGACAGCAGCTGTACTACAGGCTGAGATGAGTTAGAACAGAATCTGTATTTTGAGACTGCATCAGTGAGGATGCCTGACCACTGGTGCAGGCACACACACTACCAAAATAAACAGAGGGTCTAACTCCCAAGAGAACTTGACTTTCCAGCCCCCTGTGCTTGTATGCTCTTCAGAGTTGATCTCCATTCAGAAAACAGACCCAATATAGGGAATTGCAAGAAGAAAACAGGTAACAAAATGGAAAGCATCTTTACACATGATTTAGTCATGATGTAATCATGTGGTCAGTGCAATGCACATCTGTCCCCATTTCTTTCTCATCCTATCTGAAAAAGGATGTAGTAGAGCAGTAAAAAAAGTACAGAGAGATGCTCTTACAAAAATCACCGATACAAAATGCTTTCCACATGGGGAATGATTAAAGAAACTACTTGAACACATTAGTATTTTCCAGTCTAGAAAAGTTAAAAAAGGAGAAGCAGGGGGATGGCAAAGTTGTGAGTAGCAAAGGAAGGGGAAGAATTGTCCACAGTCTCTTCAAATATGATAAAGTGTGGACATCAGCTAGAACTAGAAAGTAGCAGGTTCAGAGTAAAAAGGAGGAGGTGCTTCTTTGCACTGTTATTAGATCTAAGTGGTGAACTTCCTTCCCAACAGACATTTGAGATGCTAAAAATTAACACGGGTGTAGAATGTGCGATGAGGTAAATTCATGGTGAAAAAATTTCAAGGGTTGTTATGTAAAATGACAGGATGTATCTGAATCAGGAAGCATCTGAAAAGAGGCTTCCCAGAGAGGGAAGATTCTGGAGAAAAAGCACTATAATTTTGCCCTGTTCTTATGTTTTTTCTAGAGTGCCATAGTTAGAGAAGATAATACGCTAGAAAGATGTCAAGGTTGATGTTGTGGCCCCTCTCTCTGCCTTTGTTATTTGGTTCCTTACAGCACAAGTGTCTTACTTGAAGTACAAGCTATAGCATTCAAATCTGGGGCAAAAATGTAAAACCAGTGGTTCACCTTTTACAGCAACTCCTACTCAGCCATCAAGCCTTTTGACCATAATACTATTTACATATTGCATATCTGAGACAGTAATTCCCTTACCATCAGAGTATCAAAAATGAATTTATCTCATAAATTATATGAATCATTATGTAATCTATGCAGCCATATAAGCATTCATTCTAATTTTTTTTTTCAGAGACTTTGAATCAGGTTGTGTTTTTCTTGATATTAATTTAAAATCATGTAGTACTGTAAACAAAATTCCTCTCATGTCAATAGCTAAGGATAACAAACTTTTGAACAAAACTACCATTAAAACTATTCCCCTAAAGATAACCCTTCATGGTTTTGTTTTTTTACAAGGTCTCATTTTGTTATAGGAGTGTATGAAATAAACTACGATTACAGTGGTTTATATCTAGAAATCCCAATCCAATTTATTTAATTTATTAATAAAGTCTCTTGACATTCCAGTGTGGTAGGGAGGCACTGTTTTTGCCCAAAAGAGTCAGAAGCAAAATGAAAAACAGAAAGAACATGTTAACTCACTTGGGAACAACAAGAAATTGTCAATAAAAGGCAGGGAATCTATCTGAAAAAGATCTGAAAAAAAATGGATAAGATAGACTAGAGCATTGGAAGGATAGGAAGATGAACAAATTCAAATATTATATCCAAAAAAATTTATATTGCCTATGAGAAATTCAGCTGTAGAGTATTAAACACATATAAAAATTTCTAGGGTCTTAAGAATTTTTCTCTCAGAATTTCAACTGAAATACAATGAGCTCTATGATATTATTTCTTATTGCAATCTCATTTTTCATTTTTAAATGATTCTGATTGCCATCTTTTTGTACCAAGCTTACCCTTATGATATTAGGAGGCTCTCTAGACTGGGAGAAATAAAGTGGTATAATATTTAATTTTCTGGTTTTGCATATGGTACAAAGAAATTTATGCCAATAAGTTATTTCCTTTGACTTTTATGAATTTTGTTAAATCCCATACTACTCAAACTTGTTAATTGCCTTGTTATATCTAGTGGAAGAGTTTACCTTACAGTATTGATGGATTATTCGTAGCAATAGGCAGACTATTGAAGGAAATCTAGATATCTTGAAGAATTTCACACAACTTTTCAAACTGTTCTTCATAAGAATTTATGTATCTGATTGTCTCTCTGGATGTCTGGGAAAGCATCCAGGTTAACAGAATATTAGGAAAAAATCACACATCTAATGACAGTTATATGTGGTATGTCGGCTCATACTAAATATTGAGGTTTTTCCATATGTATCTTGCTCGTTCTTGTTACTTGATGTATAGAGCAGTATTTGAATTGACTTGAGGGAGTTTATAATGGAACATGTTCAGAAGACAACTGCTCTATCATATACCTCAGATCTTATTTGCAGGCAAATTTATATTGCAGGCTAGTAACTAGTAACTTTCTAAGTGCTGATAGATTGGTTGTTTTTTTTTTTTTGTAAAACAAACTAATGGACATACAACAAACAAACAAAATCCCCCAAATTTGAGATGTCTAAATTTGAATAACTATTTCCTATTTGGATTTCTCACTTGGAATTTAAACTCTATATGGGGCTTTTACTTTCATAAACAGAAGTGTCACTTAAATACATAGGATAATCCTAGATATTTGTTTGTTCTTCATGAAATATGAGTTTCACAGCCTTTGGGAGCAGTAGCTGGAAGACAAGTGAGTTTCCAGGGGATGCCTCAAATGACGCTAGTTGTTCACATATGTGTAACGGAATTGCTTTCAGAGTTTTCAAGTGTTGCTGTGAAGTGCTATAACATATGACTAGAGAGATGCCTAAACACTGGGCTTATGATTCTTATGGCTTTTTATTATTTTATGATTTTTCTAGCTTTCAAAAGTCATTCTTTCTATGTCAAGTGAGGAGATTCTGAATATATACATTTTTCTTTTTGTTTAGAGGTGCAGTGTAGAGTCAGAACTATATTTCCTCTTGAGTCTTTCAAAAAGCAATAATGTATTTCTGTTGGAGGTACATAAAACTCAGTTCTCTTGCTCTTATGGGCCTTCATGTGAATTTCGACTGTCCAGATAGAATATTTACTACAATTTTAGAAGAGATGTCCCGCTAGAATATTTACTACTATATTAGAAGAGGTGTGGCATGATGGAAAGTCTTTTTATATTGCTAGACTTAATAAGACTGAATGAAGAAGTGATTTGGAAGCAGTAGCTTCTGAAAAATCAACAAAGGTGAATAGGGTGAGCTTCAGTCAGAATGATTGGTTTTGTTAATTTCTGCTCACAAAATGTTTAAAAAAAGGAATTAAACTTATTTCCAATCAACGCCTGCATGCACTTGTAGAAGTCTGCCTACTTTTCAGCCTAGTTTAAAATCAGTAAATCCCACTGAAGGTCAGGGTTTACCAGCATAAGCCCAATTAGGAACTTAATTTCTAAGACAAGACCAGCTTGTTTTTCACTGTGAACAGATGCAGGTAATATAATTAATATAATTGGTTGTATTGATGTAAAGTGTCCACACTGACCATAGAGATGCTTTGCTAGGACTTGTCTCATTTTGCCTTCAGTGCAGTTAACAGAAATTATACTGTTGAATACAGTGAGACTAGAACTGGGATAAACTGCATGAGTCTGTAGGCATGAATTTACAACCAAGAACAACTATAAACCTTAAGAAAAGATAACAAATGCTTCCTCCATTAAAAAGTCAAATTACATTTTTTTTTTTACTGCTGCAGTACAGTAATATTGCTATCACAATGACTAATAATGGATAATTACATTAAAAAGAGTCCTGTAGACTACTTGGGGCAGAAGCAGCTGTAGTAAACCAGTAAGCTTAAGTAAGCTTAATTCCAAGTATGTGTTTTGTTCTTAGGTGGATTGAAAACCCATGAGATGTGAATCCTACAAAACCAGTAGAGATCTCAGTGTGTTTTCAGCATTTGTCATAATTAATGTTTTGTGATTTTCAAAATTGTTTTTCATTGGCTACTCTTCTTAGCAAAATTGCTACGAGTTTAGCCGTTACTTGCTTACATTTGCACTTAAATTGCTGACTTAAGAATTTGAAACCTTGTCCAAGTCCTTTAGAACTTTTTGAAATGAGAGTTAACATCTAAAAATCTTCACAGTATTTTGACAAAAAAAAAATATATATATTTCCTGAACATTCTTCTGTTCAGTTCAGAAAATAGAAAAATATCCAAAAAGCAGAAAGAGGTAGAACAGGAAAGGAGTTAACTTTTTTTTTTTATTTCTTTAAGCAAAAATGGAATGGGAATACATAGAGGACTTTTGATTCCATAATGGCCAAGATGTGTTACACTTTTGCTCACAAATCAAAGGGTTGGAAGCTGCAAAGACTTCGATATTGAAGAGAGCTGCTCGAGGCCGGGAAAATGTCGACTTTTCTTTAAATGTTCACTAATATCCTTCTGCTTCTCATCTGTCATACAGGCATTATACTAGTCATTCAAATCCATGGGATGTCTAGGATACTGACTCTTGTACAGCGTCAAAAATACTGGGTCAACTGTGAATAAATGTAACAAGAAAAAAAGAAAGAAAAAAGGTCTAGAGAAAAAAAAAAGGGGTAAAACTGCAGCTGGATGAATATTGTGCAGGTTTCTTTGGTGTCACAGGATTACCCCCCACAGAATATCAACACGTGTTCACTTTAAGGAGAATGGCCCAGCTTAGAAAAATGTGGGGTCAAAGATCAGTATAGTATTCACATATAACATCAGACAAATATTAAAAAAAAAAAAAAAAGGAATTCTTTCTGTGGAATGAAACTTTGCCATTGTTAGTACTGAGTGAGCAGAAGCTTCCAAATGAATAAAACAACAATTCATCTAAAAACTCTCATTAATCAAAATAAACCTTCTCTTATCTTAATGTTAAGGATTCTGTGCAATTTTGCTAGACTCCTATTGTTTTAGAATGAAGCTTAAAAGCAGAGTGAATTTTCTTAAATTTAAAGTTTGGCTGCAAACTGAAAATTGGGTCAGAATACATTTTCTTCAATGGATTCTGAGAATGTTTCTTGCTGTGTTTAAAATGAGATAGTTCTATGCTTTGTTTTAGATCAAATCCACGATAAATTTTGCAGAGCTGGTTTACAGTAGACATTAGAAAAAATATGTTGTTAAAGCTACATTTCTTTTCATTTGAGATTTTCCTTTTTCCAGAAAAAAATCCTTGTAATTATGTTGTACTGATTTAATAGACTTTCATCCACATTTCCTTACCATCTATGTTCTCCACTGGCTGCCAGGGGTACATGGGCAGCTTATACTCAGGCACAAAGGATCCTTTAGGCAACCTTAAGGGAGGTCCAGAGGGATAATCTTAAAAATAGATCAAAAATTTTTTAAAAATAATGTTTTTCAAAGCAGAGATGTACAAAGAAATATGTCCTCTCATATTTCTGTCATTTGTTGTATACCTTTAGGAAACACACTGGTTACTGCTTAATAAGCCTGCTTCACCAGTGTTTGATCAAACTTGACACAGGGCAGAAGTCATGGAGGAAAAAGCAGTTTTATTCCAAATTGTCCATGCTTCAAATTTGCTATATGTGGGAAACGCAAAATGATAATGTACATTCTAATCCAATTCTTTTTCATATATAACCTATGGATCACTGTATCAACTATTTTGAATTGACAATGAAAGTGTGTATCACTAGTAGTTGTCTGTAACTAGGCTCTGAGCAAATGTCTAGTTAAACTCATTTTTCAAATCCTTTCCAGTTAACATACAGAAAATATTCTGATGAAAGTTCATTTTCTTAGCAGTTTCAGATATTTTCATGATGAAAGAAATATCAGTAAACCTGCCACAAAATTATTTAAATATTTTCCTTGTTCTTTTCCTCAAGAACTTAAATTACGTTTAAGTCTTCCTAAAAAAAAAATCAGGTAGATGTTTTTCCACATCAATATTTAATCATAGAATCATAGAATGGTTTGGCTTGGAAGGCACCTTGAAAGATCACCTACTTCCAATCACCATAATATGGGCAGGGACACCTTCCACTAGATCAGGTCACACAAAGTCCCATCCAGCCTGGCCTTGAATGTCTCCAAGGATGGGACATCCACAGCTTCTCTGGACAACCTGTCCTAGTGCCTCACTGTCCTCACAGTAAATAATTTCTTCCCTATATCTGATCTAAGTCTAGTCTCTTTTAGTTTAAAACTGTTACCCCTTGTCCTATCACTACATGGTTTTGTCAAAATTCCCTCTCCAGTTTTATTTGTAGCTCCTCTTTAGGTACTGTAAGGGTGCTATAAGATCTCCCTGGACCCTTCTCTTCTCCAGGCTGAACAGCCTCAACTCTCTCAGTCTGTCCTCATAGGAGAGGTGCTCCAGCCCTCTGATCATCTTCATGGCCCTCCTCTGCCATCACTCTGAGATCTATGTCCTTCCTTCTGTCTCTGTTAAGGGCTTCAGAACTGGAAGCAGTGCAAGATCTCATCAGAGCAGATGGACTGAATCAGCTTACTCAACCTGCTGGCCACAAGTCTTTTGATGAAGCCCAGGTTGCAGCTGGCTTTCTGGGCTGCAAGCGCACATTCCTAGCTCACGTTGAGCTTCTCATCCATCAACACCCCCAAGTCCTTCTCCACAGGACTACTGTCAACCCATTCATTGCCCAGCCTGTATTTGTGCTTGAGATGGCCCGGACCCATGTGCAGGACCTTGCACTTGGTTGACCTTCATGAGGTTTGCATGGACCCACCTCTCAAACATGTCAAGGTTCCTCTGCGTGGCATCCCTTCCTCCAGCTTGTTGACCTAATCACACAGCTTGGTGTGTTGACCTAATCACACAGCTGTTGTTGGCCAGCTTGCTGAGGGTGCACTGTATCCCACCGTCCGTGCCGCTGACAGAGATGTTAAATAACACCTAAAACTCTGTCTTCCTGAACTACAAATATACCTCAATGTTTTGTATCTAGTCCTATAGAAAATGATGTATTTTTGCTTGTGGTTGGCTATAGTTCTATTTTATGTCAAAGTAAGTTATATTACAGATAATAAAGGAAGAAAGGCACTTAAAATTGCTTCTCTCTCTGAAGAAAAAAAAAAAAAAAAGGAATAGTTCCAGAACAAGAATCATCATAAAAAAATCTCTAGTTTATGTTTCTGTTGAAGGTCACTGAGAATTTTTCTTGGTTTGTAAACAACAGCTGAGTCTTCTGTTGGCCCTCTGAGTGGGTATGTTATCCAGTGACCAAATTTTCATTGAATATCAATTGAATCTTACATTTTCTGTTGTTCCAGAATTTGTCGTGGGCAAGTGGTTGTGAATACTTCTGGAAAGAAGAAGTGACCAGCAACAGAAAAGGAACCCTAAAATAAGATATATTTGCTTCTTAAAAGCAAGAAAGGAAAATAATTTAAGTGTACCAAATACTACTGCCTGATTTATGATTTTGATTTATAGCCAGTTCAAGTTTGTGTAAACAAGTTGAGTGGCAAAGCTGACTCTGTTAGTACAACAGTTTCTGCTGAACTACATTTCTTTGCAATTCACTTTTCTTTGGAGGAGTGTATGAGGTCATGACACACTGAGATTGCTTCTATAATTGAAGATCTCACCCATTTCTTTTTGAAACTATTACATAAAGTGTCAAATAATAAAGGACATAAAAGAATTACTAGATTACTATTACGTGAGAATTCCGTTGTGGAATATATAGCATTATTCTTTGTGAATATATGCGTATATATATACCCATATTTGTGTGTACATATATATATCTGTATAAACTCCTATACATTTAAGTATGAATTTACTACATATATTGATTCTGAATTTGTGAGTGGAACACCAGCTGCATTAACATGTACCTCAGTGTACTGCAGTGCTCTGTTAAACTGGAGATTGAGGATGATTATACAGATACTAACTGCATATTATGCTACTAGCTAGAGCTGCTGAGTGTTTTTTCTGAACAGTGTATATGATGCTACATGCATATATTTTCTATATGCCTCCCCCTCTATGGGGGAATATCAATGATCCAATACTGATGTGCAGGCTGAAAAATTATGTCAGAAAGTGATTTCTTATAGTCTCCAACTCTAATTAAATCAGTGTAATATTTCCTTGAATAGAGAGCATTTTGGTCATACAGTGAATTATGTAAGTAATGTGAGAAATAATAATATACCATAAATTGTTTTGTAGAATAAAATCAACAGTTTATTGTCAAGATTGTTTTCATGTGAATCAAAAAAGAATATTACTTCACTACATTGTAACCAAAATTCAGTATGTTTGATTTGTTGTAGCTGGAAGGCTAAAGCCCTAACTTTTTATCAGTATGTGTGCTAAAAGGGGTCATTATCCTTGATACATGTGTGGCACTTTAAAATTGCTGTTTCCAATTTATTCTACCACTAGCAAAATCCTTCAGAAAATAAAAGTATCTCCTCAAATGTATTTTTTTAAAATAAGATTTTTATTATCTCAGTTAATTGCAGAAGAATTAAAGCTACAAAACTGGAGTTCCTATACAGACAGTTTATAACCACATCTAGAAAGTAAAGAGATAATATGCTCCAGTGCTTTTTTATTTTCATTCATGGATTCAAAAATAATTTACACAGTGGCTTAGTAGTTGACATGTAATGCAAGCAGAGATCATAGAAGGCAGATTTATTTTAAAGCTTGCTTAATCCAGGAAAGAAACAGCCTTGCCTTACTGGAAACTAGCTATAGAAATAGCAGCAAGGACCTTTTACAACTCAGGTGAGGGTTCAGTGACAGAATGTAACTCAGCAGAGTACCTGAAAACTTTCTCAGCCTCTTGCACTGAACTCCATTTCAGTACACGTATGGGTTAAGTTTTTCTCTTTTGGTTCATAAGAACTAGCATGCTGAATGTATTTCCTGCCAGTTAAATGCTTGTATAGATTCTGTGCATTAAATGCTCTTTTTACTAGTTAACCATTGTTGTAGTTTAACCCTAGTCTGCAATCAAGTACCATGCAGCTGCTTGCGCATCCTCCCCCTTCCCAGGGGGATGGGTGAGAGAATTGAAAAGAAAGGAAAACTTATGTGTTAAGATAAAAGCAGTTTACTGGGACAGCAAAGGAAGAGATAATAATACTCTCTCTTTGTGTATAATGATTAAAATAACAATAAAAATAGAATATACAAAATGAATGATGCACAATTTCTCACCACCTGATGACCTATACAGCCCATCTCAAGCATCAATCATGGAATGGAACCAAGAATGATCTTGGAGTGATCCCGAGCAGCGAGAGAAAAAGGCAAAAAGTTGCTCTTTGGCCAGCCCCCACTTGTATACTGAGCATGATATCCATGGTATGGAATACTTTCTTTGGCCAGTTTGGGTCAACTGTAGTGGCCCCTCCTAGCTTCTTGCACCTGCACAGTGGTGAAACATGGGAAGCTGAAAAAGTGCTTGATCTTTTATCAACCACTAATAGCATCAGTGTGTTATCAATATTCTTCACATACCAAATCCCATACTAAATCCAAAACACAGCAGCTACTGGGAAGAAAACTAGATCCATCCCAGCCTAAACCAGTACAAACATACACAGTATGATAGGTCTGAACAAGAAGCCTGTCATGCTTTGTCACTGGCTGTGTACAGATCAAAAGTTGTATTACTGTAACGGCTAACAAGCTGCCTGCAGTGCTGCAAAAGACTAGCATGTGAGTGGGATGCTCAGTCAACTACTTTTCTTATTCTGGTGACTGTGAGAGAGTGTGACATGAACTTCCAGCTTTCTAAGCTGGGCAGTGCCATGGCTCAGGAATGAAGCTCCCCCAGAACTCCCATTCTCAATTGCCTGGAAATTCTACCTACACCGTAACTTATAGTACTGACTCCTAGAAAGAATGCTTTATGCCAGGGCACCTCCACTTAGCAGCTATCTATGCATGTTCCAGGGTTGCGTCACTCTCCTAGGTGACAGACACTGGATTAATGAATACAGAGGAGATATTTCATCTATGCCATTACAGGAGAAGACCTTCTGGTCATGAGATGTCATTGCAGCAGCGACTCTACAGAGCTCTCTCCTTTACAGATCATGGCTAAAATTGACCTGAAGGTCCAAATATTTCCCAATATCTTAAATGTTGATTTGTACCATTTCACTGTCAACTCTTTTTTCCCGAAGGAGGTTTTCTGGACTTTAGTATTTGAAAAGACTAGTGTGACAGATCTTCCAGTCCTGCACAGAAGCATAATTTGATCTGTCACGCTGGATAAATGTTCATCAGTTCAACATTCAGTCTGAGTGGTCCAGACTGTACACACTCACACTGCACACAGTGGTGAGTAAGAGATACACGTGGGGGGTAAAACGGCTTTCAGGGAACTGTTATAATGGTTACTGCTTTGTAGATCTCTAGTGTGACAATAACATCTTGTACTTTTCATAGTGAAAAATCCATGCCTGCATTTGAAGCAAATATTTGGCAATTATTTTGAACTAAATGTTGTTTACAGAATATGTCAGATCACAATAAGAAGAAAAATATCTTCTAACAGAACACACTTCATCTAGGTTAAAGAAAAGAATTTAGAAAATCAGATTACCTATAGCATTAGACTTTTATACCACTTAATGGGAACTCACTGCCTCATACAAATAGAAGACTGTTCTAGCTGACTAATAAGCATCAGTTTTGGACTGTTACGTTGACCTTTCTGACAAGCACTTTTATCAGTTTTCTGTTCTCTTGATTTTTTTTTTTTCCATGGGATGAAACAAGGCTGCTGATTACCTCCTTTATTAAGTGAACTTAAAATCATACTTTAAGATCTGATTGTTAGCTTTTCAAAAAATGCAGCCAAAAGTGTTGTATGGTAAATAGCTTAACTAGAACAGCTTAATAAAGACATCAGATGGCTGTAGCTGCGTTCCAGTGTGAGTGTGTTCTGTGCTTTTTGCCCTCTTTGTCTCTGCTTTCTGTTTGGCTCACCTACTGTAAGGTCACATTTTGCTAATGAAAGAAACTTCTCCAGTGCAGTGTACCTTTGGGCTGTAGAATGCACAGAGGTACAAGAGAGCATGCCAACACTTGAACAAAAGAACAAGAAGGAGAAACTCCACCTTACCTGAGCTACAATGAAATCCTAGCTGAAATAATTGCCCCTGAAACTGAAGATCCACTACGCAGCTTCTCAAAACAGTGTGATTGAGCTAGAGAAAAACATCTGACCGTGAGAATTAAAGATGATAAAAACTTAAGAAATATATGAAGCAATTTGTTTTAGCTGCTGAAAAGTGCTTTCATCTGAATATTTCACTGTGATATGTTGCAAATCTTGTTGGCAAAGTTATCAGGGACTTCATTTACGTTACCAATGGATACTCTTTTGTTTTAAGGCTGAGTAAGTAGAAATGAAAAAAAAGTATCCTTTAAAGTTCTCTTTCCGCATGAAAGGACACGCTGAAAGCACATGAAAGAGGGGAAGAGTGAATTAGAACAGCACTTATTTCAAATGTGATTACTGTCTAAACCAAACCCGTACTGTACAAACCTGCCAAAAGCTTTATCATGCTATTTGGTGTTACAGTAAAGACACATTGCATACTGTTTCTTCCCTTCACCTTTCCACCTTCTCCCCCTTGTTGGCCATAGCAACATGAAAACTCCGCTGACAGAATTTTAATGTTGCAGTAAAGCATTCAGAAGTTCAGAAATTCCAAAATTAATATTTCTGGAAACATTTGGGGCTCCTAATATTTATGTTTTATTAAAAAAAAAATAATTATATAATCACTTGCTACTTCTGTAGGGGTTGTCTTTTATCTGGCAGAGGTTTATTCCCTAAAGGGACAAGTATCTTTTTACTGGTTTAACAGCTGTGTATAATCTGGTATTGTCTCCAAAGCAATGAAGGTGACAGGTCTCTGCTCTTCTTCTCTCCAAAGGAACCACAGTGGGGGTAAGTCTGTATGGCCTTTGAATAGGCCTAGACATATAAGTTCAATCATAATTTCTCCTAGGAGATAAAACTGCTCTGATGAAGAAATCTCAGAGTCAAATAATTTGAATGTCCAAGGAAAGCCTGAATAGCTTGTATGAATCCAGCCTAAGGTTCATATCTTTTGAGCTCTTCTTGATACTAATAACAATAACACAGACAGTTTTGCTCTTAATATAGTCCTGCTATGCTGTTGCAGCAGAAAACCAGAACCAGACAGTTTGCCCTTCATCCAAAGTATATCAAATACTGTATTCTCTACGGATACTGGAAACTTTTCTTTCTCCTTCAAGGTGCTAGTGAAAGTGTAATATATATATATATATATATATATATATAGTAATTCATCTTAGCAGACAAAGTGGATTTTTAAGAGTAACAAATATATATAAGATCAAAAATAATCTTGTTCTTTTCTCATAGTTTAAATCCTAGAAAAGATATACCATAGGTGTTAACAATAAAAAAGAAGAACAGAGAAGAAATGCATCTCTATAACTAGAGTTCATTTACTCATTTACTTGTTTCTTTTTTTTTTTTTTTAAGGAAAAATATCAGCTCCATATTTACCTAAATAAGGAAGTCTGTAATTGATATCAGGTTAATTAGATTTGATGTTTAAAGTTTTCTTAAGATTATGTTTGTTGTGATCCATTTAATCATCAGAAGATTGTAACTGTACAAGTTGCATTTCTGTAAAAAGATACCTTAGAGCTTTGCCAGATGTAAATAGTGAACATAGAGGGAATTGGTAGAGCCATTACTATGTCAGATGAACATAGAAACTTTTATCATTAACATAAATCTAAAACCACTCCAAATTGTATTTGGTCTTTTAGCTGTCTCTAAAAATGAAACCGTAAACTCACAGCAGTTAGGGTTCTAAGCACATTTAGAAGCTGAATTCAGTATAGAATATGGCAATCTGTTTATCCGGAGAACAAACATTCACCTGCACACCCTCTGAGTTAACTTTCATTGAAACTTGTCTATATCATGAAATCATCCTTTTCCTGGGTTGTCAATGGTTGGAATGACGGAATGACATGCAAGCAGAAACATCTTTAACACAACATTTTTATATTGACTTTTGTTTCAATTGCTAGCTTTTTTTTTTTTGAAAGAGTTACTGATTTCAGATATCCTTCTACAGCTTCTAAAAACTATGTAGTGCTTTGAACAAATTTCCATGCATTTGTGAATCAATCATTAAAATTACTTCCCCTTCTAGGGGGATTAATGCAGGCTTTACTTTTCTGGGTTTCTCTTGATCCTAGTCTATTTATGCTGAGTACTTTTATGGTACATATCATCATACAATCTACTCAGAAGAAAAAATATAGGGGACTGTGAAGAATACTGCATTTTAATTCTCTCTGTTCTCTAGTTATGGATCACTTTATTGTTATCCAAGCCTTCTCTTCCATGGATAATTATATTTTGAAAAAGTATATTCTAGATTTAGCTCTAAAAATCATTCAGTCTTAAATATACTCTTATCTTTTTTGCAAAGTCATTCAAGCTCTGTACAGCTCCAGAGTTCTGGTGAAGCATTGCTTTTTCACAGAGTCATAGGAGGCAACACAATATCTGAAATAGGTAGGAGCTAGGTCAACAAAAAGCCTTCAGCATTTGCAGAGCAAATGTATTTTCACTTTTGTGTTTTCACTTTTGCTATGTGAAGAAGTCTTGGGGTGAACAACTGATTCTGCCCATATGGTCCATGAGGGTCCCAGGGTCACAGAACAGATTTTGTAAAAGCAAATACACTGAGCAGATCATATCCAATGAAGAAAAAAAAAAAAACAAACAAATGCCCTGAGGAAAACAGCAATGTGCTCAGCAGTGCTTCTCTTAAAATCAGAATTCAGAATGGCATTTCCTTTGATATCGTACCAATATTTGTTGTCTTCCATACCTACTCTATACCTTTTTCACAGAAACCAGCAGTAACAAAGACAACAGTATAAGTTTGCTTTGTAACAAACAGTTAAAAGCAAAAGAGAGTGATTATTTTCTACTAGTCTGGTCACTCCTTTGAGGTCATGGAAGACAAAGTTCTGACTCCGTAAGAATTCAATATATAGTATGAAAATTATTCCCTTAATAGAGACTGGAGATATTCAGCATACATAGGATATGCTAGAAATTATAGAAGTTGGTGTTCTAATAGAAGTGACATTTTCTCTGGAAAACACCCAATGAAAAATTTCTGAATTTGAAAAATTATTTTAAAATATAATTCTAATAACTAATTCCCTTTAGCACTGAGGCCCGATGATCTGTGCTAAATTATTATACAGCTTACCAATTCTAATGTGGCTCCTACTGGCTCAGAAGAAACACATGAGTTGATCAATTCAATTTGTAATTACATTTGGGAAAAGGGATTATGGAGACATATATACTCAGCTGTTTTGTTCCCATAAGTCTAACAAGAAATTAATCACTTAACCAATCTTTCCCGTGCTCTTATAATATTGATCAGTTCTAATCCTTTTCTAAGTCTGTGAAACCTAGTCCCAATATCAGGGTCCTTAAGAACACAAAATGAAAGCATTACCTTCATGAAACAATTTGTTCTCATACCGTTGAGGTACAACTAGATATATATGTGTCATAATTAGTGATGTAAATTTATATTTAATATTTCTCATTCATTTTGTTAGTTTACATTTTATTTGAAATACAGCACTGGAAACTTTCTTTTCAATATTAAAATATATCAATTGTGACTTCTTCTATTCCAGATACTATATTCTATCCTACAGTTCCTATAACCTTAATGTGTTATTTTCAAAGAGAAAAGAAGTGGATCCTTTTGTTTAAGAGGACATCTTCGATTGCCCCATAACATCAAATAACTAGACATAAAGCTGACAAAAAAGCTAAGTTTATATCCCTCTATTATAAATTGTATATGTATCAGAACAAAGACTGCCATTATTGCAGGGTTGACTCATATTATACCTTTACTACTGTTCTTATTTTTCATCCATTCATAATCCTCTTTCATTCAACTAATGAGACTTTAAGCCCTCCTTTTTTCACTTGGTAGGAGATATATGAGCATGTTGTTTATAACAATTGTAGTATTTAAATGCTAAAAAAAAAAAAAGATCAAAAAAATTAGGGTGCAAACAAGTACAATAAAAAAGGTCTAGCCCATTCTCCTTCAAGACCCGGTACCATGGGAGAACAGGATAGTGCCTTCCTTGTGATAGCAGCCCTGAACATACTTGAAGATTGATATGTGTACTTTGCCTGCATCTACCATCTCTCTGGGAACCCTGTTCCAGTGTTCCACCACCCTCACTTGAAAAAAAATTTTCCTTATATCCAGTCTGAATCTACCTACCTCTATTTTAAAACCATTACCCCTTGTTCTATCACAACAGGCCCTGCTAAAGAGTTTCTCCACATCTTTCTTATAAACTCCCTTTAAGTACTGGAAGACTGCTATAAAGTCTCCCTGGAGCAGGCAGGCTACTTGTCCTTGCTTCCGCTCTCTGTAGGCTGTTTTGTTTTTCTGTTGATCCAGGAGCTCCTTGTTCATCCATGCAGGCTTCCTGGCATTTTGCCAGACTTCTTCTTTGTTGGGATGCATTGTTCCTGAGCTTGGAGGAGGTGCTCCTTGAATATTAACAAACTTTCCTGGACCCATCTTCTTTCCAGGGCTGTATCTCATAGCACTTTACCCAGCAGATCCCTGAGGCCAAAGTCTGTTCTCCGGAAGTCCAGGGTTGAAAGCTTGTTGCACACCCTCCTCGCTGCCTTAAGGATTTTGAACTCCATCATCTCATGGTCACTTGCACTCCTTTGGACACATTCTAATATTTTTTATCTGTCTCATATTGTGGAGCACAAAACTGCACACAGTATTAAAGATGAGGCTACACCAATGCTAAGTACAGTGGGACAATAACTTCTTTCCACCAGTTAGCTATACCATGCTTAATGCATCATAGGGTACAATTGGTCCTTTTGGCTGCCAGGGCACATTTTTTATTCACATGGAGCTTACCATCAACCAGCAATACAAACATCTCAGAATACACCAGCCTAGGTACAGAATCTGATATTTGCCCTTGTTAATTTCATATGGGTGGTGTCTGCCTAATGCAGTCTATCAAGGTCTCTCTAACCTATCAAGGTCTCTCTGTAGGCCTCTCTACCTTTAAGGGAATCAACAGCTTCTCCTAGTTTAGTATTGTTGGCAAACTTAGTGTGTATTCAACTCTGGTGTCCAGGTCACTGATATAAATATTAAAGAGAACTGGGCCTAAAACTGAGCTGTGGGGAACACCACTGGTGACTGGCTGCCAGCCAGATGTTACCCTGTTTACTAGGACACTTTAAGCCTGATTCTTTAGTCAATTATTCACCTATTTTATTGTGTACATCCCTAACTGTATGCTGGACATTTTATCCAGAAGGATACTGTGAGAGACAGTATCAAAAGCTTTCCTAAAATAAAAAAACCTACATGCACTGCCTTACCTTTCTCCACTAGGTGGATAATCTTGTCATAAAAGGATATGGAATTAATTACATAAGTTTGGCTGCTCGAGGTGGTTACACCCACCTATGTCTGTATAAAAAATACTTGCTTGTTACTCAAAACAAGCCACTCATTTCAAGAGACATCCTAGACAGATTGGACCCCTGCTGGCTTACTCCAGGCTCTGTAGCATGATCATCTTTAAAGTGAGACTTTGTCTGTCATCGATTGGCCCCACTTCTGGGAGTAGTTTTGACTGATCCCACTTCTGGCAGCAGTTTGATTAACATTATACAGGTACTACTTTAAATAATATGTGTAGGCACACATATAAGTAATTAACTATAAGTATGCTTGCTGCTTTACTAGTTGTTGTTTTGCAGTAACCTTTAATATTGAAACACATGCTTGCTACTACTACTGAAATATATAGACTTGCCTTTCTTGTAGTAATTTTGTAGTAACTTGATACATACTCTTATACATACACTTATTAATCATAAGTGTACTTGCTTTTTTAATAGTAATCTGTAATTAAAAAAAATAGGAAATAAAACCTCTGTGTCTTTGTGCATCATGGAATCATACAAACCCACCGTTCTGGTCTTTACATATCCACAGGCGCAGTTACTCATTAGGTCATGACACCTTCAGTACTTTAGAATTACTGAAACATCCCTGAGGAAGAAGCAGCATTTATATACAAGACAACAAACTCATTTTCTTTTTAAAAGTAGTTTAAAATCTTTTTATGTTTATTGTGGATAATTTAAGACACTGTGTTGGATTACATCACTGTGGTCTTCATTAGGACTAGAAATTCATAATCCTACTTTTATACAGAAAGTTTCCATTTCATTAAAAACCAAGGATTTATACCTTCTACACATCAAAGGTGTTTGATGTTTGACTCGCTATCTAGTGTTTTTCTGTAACCTGCGTACCACTAAACTCTCCAATAACATCTTAAAAATACCTTCAACTTCTGTTGGAACAAGATGCACAGCATTGATTTGCCAATTGATAGTAAGTTGCTTCCAAGCACAAAAGAAAAGTAACTTTTTTTTTTCTGTTACAGAAAAGAAAATAGACTAAAAACAGATTTCCATTTGAAGTCTCCCATTCTCTTCTGTCTATAAAAAGCTGATATTACCTTTCCTCCTGAATGGTAGTTTAGGGTATTTAGAATTGTGAGGATAGTTTTACTACATTTCTTCTAGTTGATTGAGTGGCTTCAGAAGCTGTATGCATGCTGTTACAAATAGAAATATTATTTTTTTCTAAAGCAAGCACTTCAAGTATTTAGCCTGCCTAGCAAGATCTACCCTCATTTTCAGAATTACTTTCACCAACAGGCTCAGTAGCTTAAACTGCTGTCCTGTAGCAGTCCCATAATCAGTGGTAGAAACCACTGATTGTGTTTGCTTTTCATATCAACAGGCTGCTTTTCCAAGAAGCAGCATTATTTTTGAAAGAAAGGCTGAAAACACTGAGACTATTTACAGTCACCCTGTTAGAAGCTTGTTTCTTCCCTTCCTCAAGCACTATTATTACTTGTGGGTAACAAATTGTCTTCCTTTCTCATTTTGACCATTCTGAAAATTACCACTATGACATCTTCACCAAGAAAGATATTTTTCCTGTATAAGGCCAAAGGCTACCTTCTTTTCCTAGAAAGGAAACAAAACCCTTTGAAAAATATCTAGAATCAGTAACTCTTATACCTGGGAGATTCACTGAAGTTCAAAAGCAATTGATACTCCTGAAAAACAAGTTACATTATTTCACACGAAAATATTCTATGGAGTCAGTAAAGGCAATCACCAATTATGAACTGAAGTACCTAAGTAGGACTTGGCTTGGGCTTGTCTGATGGTCTGTGACTATACATTTATTCATCATATGTGATTGAAAATGGTCATACTTAGAAGTATCACATGCTAAACATTTAGTTTGAGTTATTTGGGGGTTGTATTATGCAGAAGAGGATTAAGGATGCTGATACTCTCAGATGATGACTTCTGGTAGTTTTCAGAAGACGTCTAACAGACTTTGAATCCCAGCTACAGTAAAATGTAGCATTAGTAACATCTCTTTAAAATATAGTATCAAATTTCTTTTTATGTGATATCCTACTGTTTAGAAAATTTTCTGAAACAGCAAAGAAATAGTTCATTTTTTTCTCTCCTGCAGCTTGAAATGCTGAGTGTCCTAACCCCTACACTGTGGTCTCTATTGCCAAGATGAGACACATGATTTCTCTACCTATGCAAAGTCCAAGCTAGCAAACTGATAGCAGGGTCCATAGCACACAAATCTGACACTTCAGATCAGGATTTTTTCATTAGTGCATTTCTGCTCCATCTTATCCAGTTACGATATTCAAAGACCGTTGAGCAATAATGTTATTGACTATTGTAAATTAAAAATGATTCACTTTTGACCTGTACTGAGCAGAAGGGAAGAGGAGAAGACAACTGAGATCTGTGGCACGCATAGGCAGTCTTCTGTCATCCCCTCATTTACCATTCTCTGCTTTACTCTTCCCATCCCCTCATCCATGCCGGTACACAGGCAATGCACTGGTTGCATCCCTTTGATTTTTGTAACTAAGCATGTAGATTAGATAAGTCTTAGGAAATCTCTGTTTTATTTTTCCTTTTAGCAAAGTTCGTCTGAAAGGTACTATTTGGCTTTTGAACAGTACTTCTGTTCCTTCAGATTCACAAAATGTTTATCACATGAAATGGCTATTCCATTATGTTTCATAGTAAAACTATGTTTTATTCAGCTTTTTGAAAAACAGCAAAAATAGGCAAAGTTAATCACTATGAAACTATAAAATAAGAACAATAATTATACTCACATCTCAAATGAGAACAACACAAATGAGTTTAATTACAGAGTAACAGAGATTATAAACATGGATTCTTTGAGAAGTTGGTTCTTATGATGCCCATTTTTCAATTTCTGTGTTTTGTAGAATGCCAATGTGCAATCAAAGATAGTGGCAAATAAGTATTATAGTATTCTGAACCACAATCACAGCATTCTTGAAAACTAGTAGTAGCTGAAGGACATATTTTATCTAAATTCTTAAAGAACAGCTGTGGAAAGGAGTCCCACAAGACACCATTCATGGTCAAACGTGTTTTCTTTCTCTGTAGTAACTATTACAGAGACAAAGCTAATGTGGATTGGCATGAGTTCTTGGCAGACATTTACTGATGCTTCAAAATCCATTTTCATTTTGAAGCATATTTTAATTGAGTGTGTAGAGATACATTAAAGTTTGGCATCCTTTCTGTCTCCAGACTCTTTCAGATGACAATGGCTACCATTTGATGGCATGCTTCCCCCAGATTCACTCTCTCTGGAAGAAGCTTAAGAAAAAATATGGTCAAGACTGAGGCATCTGAGAACTGCTCTATGAAAGTTATCCTTCACAAAGTCATCTTGTCTTGCATAAGTTCCCACAGAAAATGTTGCTGTCACCCCACACAACCTCCCCCAACATCTTTTACATAGCAGTTTCTTGCATTGTATGTCATGCAGAAGTCTTTACTAGAAGTCTTTACCTCTACCACCATCACAAAGATACTGTATTTATAAATATATGCAAAAAATACTCAAAAACTACTAGGGAATTAATCTATGGGACACTCTTTCCTTTGCTCTTATGATAGTATTAATAGACATTGTAACAAAATGCATGCATATACTTTACCAGATAATATATATTTTGCAGTTTAAATCAAAGTTGCATACATCAATTTATAATTTCACTTATATTAACAGACTCTATGAGATCAAATCCATGGGACATGTCAATTAGGTGCTTTTTATAAACTAGTTCTTCTATTTCTCTCAATTTGTATAGGAAATCTTCACTCCTGTGAAAAAATAATCATAATGGATGAAATTCAGTTCAGCGCAGAGAGGAAAGGCATACTTACCTCTCTGCAGGGACCTGAAAAGGGCATGATTGTTTTGTTGGCTTCATTTTTATCTTCTGTACAGGGCTACATTCTAACTCTTCTGGGAAAAAAAATGCCTTAAAAATGGCTGCATCTTCAGTGCTTCTTTAGATGAATGAAATATTTGCCTATTGAAATCATCAGTAGTTTTGTCTACTGTTGTTAAGCCAGGTCTCATATCATATTCCTTCCCTTCCTTGGCAAAGAAAGTTGATCCAGGTCCTAACTTTCACCTTACTCAACCAAGAAGTCCACTAGTATATTGTGAACCATTCTGTGGGTATAAACCTGACACAGGAGCAAAGCAACTTGCTCTACTGGCTGTAGTTGAGGAATATCATCTAATGAAAAACACGTCAATTTCCTAACATGGCTATTACCTTAGGTTCCTACTGAGATATCCATTAAATACACAGATAGTGTATATCCATGATATACACAGATAGTAAAGGCATTCCTTCCTTGTAAACATACATAAATTACCTAATGCTGGGACATGATAAGTAGATGAAGACAGATATGAAAAAAATAAAAGGAATCTTAATGTCATTTATCTTACTCGGAGACAGAAGCAACTGGATAGCCTGTGATAGTATGCTACTGAGACTAGTTAATTGGTAGGGAAGTGTTTGGAAAGTGAAGGAGGGAAGGGTATGATATGTTAGGAATTTGTGCCTGGGAGTGACACTTTTAGGCATGAAGAGGATGCAGAAAGATTTGTATGTGATATTTTCATGGTAGAACATTTGCAATGTCATCATTAAGATTCTAGAAGTTTTCATTTTGACAAGAATTTGAAGGGTTTTTTAATAGGTAATGTAAACTTGAGAAAAAACAACCATAGACTATATCCATTAAACTTCACCTAGAACTACACATCTTCTTCCTGTGTTGGCCTACATCAGATTGCCACAAACAAGTCTTTAAAATCATCCCATATTTAGAACTGCTGTGTTTCTCCCCACTTTTGCAACACAGTCTGTGGGGGGAAGCTATGACTGTGTTTTGCTTCATGTACGACTTTACATATTCCAAGTTATTATCCAGTAGGAATATTTTCCTCTTCCCCTTCTCATTTAAAGCTCCCATCTCTAAATATGCCAATGTGAAGATGATGTATTTATCAGTGTTGACACTATTCACTCACATAGCAGTTAAGATGGCATTCCTGCGTGCTTGGACTTTCTGACAACTTATCAAAATCGTTGAGACAGCTTATAGAATGAGATGCTCTCTAACACAACTGGAAGGTAGCTAATTCTGATCAGATATATGAAAAATCTGAAATTAACATATTATTCTCTCTAGAATCATTCCAGGAACACACTATTGTAAAAATATGTATGTATATGCACTTTTTTTTTTAACCTGTGTTCTGTTTGCTCATATGTAGCATCCAAGAAATAAGTTGGTAAATAATCACCTCAATGTCTTTCTGATTTGTCTCATTGTTCCTGTGTAACTGTTATAAAGACATCAGTTACTTTTTTTTTTCCCTTTAATGTGTGCAGTCTGCAGACAGAGGCCAAATTTCTTTATTTTGCAATTATTAACAATATTTTTGTGTCAAGGTCTGAGAGATTGACAGGAAAATCCCAGATGTCATGAAATACATTATGGTCAAAGTATACATAGAGAAGCAGCTATGCTTTTCTGGGTCTTTCAGTTTGCTTTAGTGTAGCTGGAGTCTATCAAACTGGTCAGCCACATAGTACTTCACTAAAAAATAATTGCAGGTCTTCTCTTTAAGGAATTTTTATTAAATGGCTGTGTGAGAAGACATTTTTAGCACAGTCTCTAGCCACAAGAGCAAGGCAAGCTATTAATATTTCCTCTTCCTTCAAAAATACAAATTTAAAAATCAGCAAAGTAGATAGATATTTTTCAAATCAAGATTTTGTCAAGCAGCTGATACAAAACCTGCTGCAGTCACTGGTACTATTCCCACTGACTCCAGTGGTTCTCAGATTAGGGCCCAGATGTCTCCAGTCCTATTGTACTTAGCAAAACCAATTCACTCAAACAGTAAATTATTCATCTGGATTATGTGTTCTCTATGGAAGGCTCAGGCCCTACCAGGAAAACTCATAACTTCAAGAGCACAGCAGTAAGTCATGCTACCAGGAGTAAGACATCATATGGCTGTTGAACACTGTGATTTTTTCACACTGAACAGAAATAAAATGCTTTCAATGGCTTTCAAACTCAATTGTGGCAAGCATCGCTAAACATTTTACCACAGGAGTTAATAATAAACTCACACTTGTATAGTGTGATGCACTTGTGTTAATACATGAGGGTATCTGACAAAGCGCCTAGGCTCTCAAGTTGTAAAAGTTCAGCTTCATCTGCCTACTGGAGTTCATATGATGACTGCTGCAGTGGTAGGTGAGGATTTGTATTTTACTTGGAAATATGCTTTCAAAAGGGGCAAAAGACTGCCAGAAGTGTCCGTCGTCAGTCTGCCATTTGACAGACTCATTCTTCACCCCTGGCATCAATAACTAAAAGACAGCTTCCTGTTGCATTTCTAAAGTGGCTTGGAAAAAAGTATTGGGCAAAGATCCCTTCCCTTCTCTCCCCAGCAGATTCTAAAGCCAAGTCATTCTCTGCATCCATATAGTGATTTGTGTTACCAAAGAGTGACTGATGACCTTGTGTTTTATGGTGAAATGCAAACATTTTCTGGCTTTTAGCACAGATGAATGTTCATTGAAGAATGCTTCAGTCAGGAGTTCTCCACCACTAATGACCTGATTATACAGTCAAGGAACAGAAACTCTGCCATGTTCTAAAAACATGTTCTAAATTTCAAATAACAAGTTACTGAAGTTAGGGACTCATCAGCAATTTCTTAGCTCAGTACTGTTACCATTGGGCGTTTGCTGTTTGTTTCACCATTTGACAGATATTGATGACTAATTAACAAGCCTGTTTACAGCCCCCATGGGGAAAGAAGGTTATATTGCTGCAGTTAGCAGAGATAAACTTTTGATGCAAGAATTAGAAACAGTGTTTAGCCATCTCCCCTTCCCAGCTGTAGTAGCACCAGAGTCTGATCTTGGCTGCCTGAGAAGCTCCTTATGCTAAGGACTTAAACTGGAGTCACAAGGTAAAAGGCAAATGGGGATATGTGTAAATTCAGTTTGCAGAAATGAGTAAACTTTGAATCTTGCTACCATTTCTTACATCTGCTTCTATGTAAAGCTAGGTAAATCCAGGGAATTGTATGATGCATTTGGAAAACAGAAAGAATTAACACAATTAACACTATTAAGCAATGGGAATTACCAAAATACTGCTTTTTCTTTCCTAGAGAATATTAAATGTTCCTTTCTACCTGCAAACGAACTAAACCAGTTCAGCTGCACAGAAAGAGGTGGAAGTCCAAAGATTTAGAGAAGCTGCTTTTTGTCACCAAGATTTTTCATTTTGTTTGTTATGACACATCTGTTTTTTTTTTTGTTTTGTTTTCTGATTCTTTTAGGATGTGCAAGGTAAAGATTGAATAAGCTTGAGATTATATTAGGAAAAAGAAATTATTTTAGGATCTTCTTTGCTTGGTAGAGTTTTAGTATCAAAAAGTTCAGGATATTATCTTTGAGACAGAAAAGTAAACTGAGGATATCAATGTTGCTGAGGTGATAAAATATCTATCAATTAGATAAGGGCAGACATGTTTTTGACAGACTTTTCTGCCTCAAATTATATACGAATATGTTTTTTGGTTTTTAAGGTAACATAAAGGAAAAGCTAACCGGTCAATGAAATCAAGCTAAATCAGCTATTTTGGAAATTTCCAGCAGCTTTATTTCCTATTAAGGCATTCATTACCGAAAACACATGTAATTAATTTTTTTTTTCATATAAATAACTACTACTGTTATATATTTTTCTCATTTCACATATTTGAAACAATATTTTAAACCATTTTAAATGCATAGTTTGTTTTTTTTTTAATAAATAGATAAGTTTTTAAACCATCTGTTCCTAGAAACAATTTTAGTAAAAAAAAAATTAAACAAACAAGAGTTTTAGTATATTCTCATCTAACTAGGAGTTGCATTTTCTAACCTTTACCCTTTTTGGCTGCTGCCACAAGAAAAAGGAGTTTAAGCTCTTATCAGAAAAGACAGGCAAGACTTTTAGTCTACATTTGCTTTAGCAAAAATTAAATACATTTTGATCTTTAATGGTGTATCTATAGCACCTGTTCAAATGCAGCACAAACTTCATTCAATGAGAACAGATCATCTTCCAGTTTTGTGAGCAGTGGTAGATGACAGAGTGCAAAATTGCAGGCTATATTACTTAGGATGTGAAAATGATGTTACAGTTCCTAGTTTAGCTACCATCTTGAAATGAGTATCTTGAGATCATACCAGTGAAAGGACTAAATTTAAATGTGTGTAACGTGGCATTTTCAGATTAGTGTACTGAATAATTTTATAGCAGTATGTCAGTGTAATTACTGAACACTGAAGACAAAAATTAACACGTGCATTGCGATAAAGGTTGCTTTGAATTGAATTTACACTGTATGTGCAACTGAGTAAGCTCATACAAGTATTAAACATAGCGAAAGTGATAGCATGCCATTAAATCAGCCTCAAAATCCTCTGTGCAAGATTCAGATTTATTTAATTTTGTTCTTCTATTTTAAATTTCACATTGGAGACACTATAATCTTATCTTTATCAAGCCAGTTTGCTCTTTCTTACTTTAACAATCAAGGATCCTTGCTGGCTGGCTTTAGGTGTCATCTCAGGGGAGCACAGCAATGCCTGTGAAAAACCTTATCTGGAAATAACAGAGCGTTTAGTTTGCCTGATCTCAGAATTTTGCTTTTCATGGCTGTCATTGAACACTGGAGAACTTACTGATACTGAGCTTTGTTTCATCAGTGCAACAAGAAAAAATAATAATAAGAAACTGTTTTACTAGAAATCAGGCTAGCAAATATCAAACTACTTATTGTTTTAAAGCAAACAGTGGCTGTATCCCTTTCTTCAACAGCTGCAAAATAAAACACAATCTGTTGTTTGCTGTTTTTTCAAGTGAACCATCCTAAGAACTCTGAAGCATCGAGGCTGGCAGTGGACAGTATTTATTTATCCTGCCACAGGGGAGTAAGTACACAATGACCTAATAAAATGGCATGTTTTGACTCCAAGTAGATGAGATAAAATCATTAGCAGGGCAAGTTCACACATCAGGCTAGGAGGAAGATTGTCACTGCCTTCTGCCATCTGTACCTGCAACCACTTGAAGAGTTTAGCGTTGATAGTGCAGAAATTAACAATAGAAAAAAAATACTCCCTGATCCTGTGAAAATACATTTACAGGATGAAAGTGGGCAAAAACTAGATAAAACAAAAAGTCATAATCAAAACAGTGATGGAACATATGCAGGAAAAGTTAGTAAATATATTTTGTAACCTCCATAAACTTCAGTGTAGGGTGATGTGTTCAGAGAAAAGGAAAAAAAAAAAACAGTGAACAAAGATGTAGTAAAAGGCTTCTAAATTAGCAATGGAGGTAGCTAATATGAGTAGCATATCTGGCAAATGAGTAGAATATTACTGGGAAAAAAAGGAGAAGACGGAAATAAAAAATACCCATATTCCTTTGTTGGTAACCATTAAAATTTTAGTATGAGAAAAAAGGTTGTTTTGGAAAGCATAGGGTTATGAGGTGACATTTGCCTGAAAAGAATCTTTACTTCTTACTTTGTTTGTAATCCATTTTTCATTTATCTACACTGAGCCACAGATGTCACACAGTGCTTATAAAATCAGTGATGGTTTTGGTATATTGAAATCATTGAAAAATTAAATAAGAGCTTTAAATGCTGACATCAGGCTATTCTATTCCACAGGTCCACTTCAGCATTAACTTTTATAGCTTGTATAATTTTGAAACTGAACAAAGCTCCAAGGTAGAATCACAGAATCATAGAATTGTTAGGGTTGAAAGGGACCTTTAAAGGTCATCTGGTCCAACCCACCTGCAAGAAGCAGGGACATCTCCAACTCTATCAGGTTGCTCAGAGCCTCATCCAATCTGGCCGTGAACGTTTCCAAGGATAGGGCATGCACCACCTCTCTGGGCAACCTGTTCCAGTGTTCTACCATCCTCATTGTAAAAAATGTTTTCCTAGTATCTAATCTAAATCTACCTCCCTCTAATTTTAAACCATTACCCCTTCTTCTCTCAGAACAGGCCCTGCTGAAGAATTTCTCCCCGTCTTTCCTGTGGGTCTCATTTAGGTACTGGAAGGCTCCTATAAGATCTCCCCGGAGCCTCCTCTTCTTCAGGCTGAACAGCCCCAACTCTCTCAGCCTTTCTTCATAGGAGAGGTGCTCCAGTCCTCTGATCATCTTCATGGACCTCCTCTGGACTTGCTCCAACAGGTCCATGTCCTTCTTACCTTGGGGGCTCCAGAGCTGGACACAGTACTCCAGGTGGGGTCTCACCAGCTTGACCTGCTGGCCATGCTTCTTTTGATGCAGCCCAGGATGTGGTTGGCTTTCTGGGCTGCCAGGGCGCATTGCTGGCTCATGTTGAGCTTCTCGTCCACCAGCACTCCCAAGTCCTTCTCCTCAGGGCTGGTCTTGATCCATTCTCCACCCAGCCTATATATGTGTCTGGGATTGCCCCAACCGATGTGCAGGACCTTGCACTTGGCGTTGTTGAACTTCATGAGGTTTGCATGGGCCCACCTCTCCAGCCTGTCAAGGTCCCTCTGGATAGCATCCCTCCCCTCCAGCATGTCAACGGCACCACGCAACTTGGTGTCGTTGGCAGATTTCTTGAGGATGCACTCTATCCCACTGTCCCTGTCACTGACAAAGATGTTGAACAGGGCTGGACCCAACATAGACCCCTGAGGAATGTCACTTGTCAATGAGAACACTGAATGTCCCTGGCCATCAGAATGGAAGAGGCTTCCATGTTCTATTCAATAAATGTTCTTGGAAAGGCTTGCCTTCTTTTTTTTTTTTTTTTTTTTTTTAACTTCCACCTACTGAAAAGCACTCCTCTGTATCTCAGTTTTAGGTGTTTACTTGCAAAACATGCATGAAAGTAAAGACACCGCCTTGCATTGCTTTCCTGATGCTATGTCTTGCTCAGCAAGTTGACTTGTGTTGTTGCTGATTACAGGTGAAATTATGCATGGAATGAGTGCCCAACTTAAAGTCCATATATTAAATTCTTTAGGCCACTGCCTAAAAATTTGTTATGCTGACTAGTTGCAAATTATTTTTATGCCTGTAACCCACAGAATGACTTGTGAAATGAAAAGATTCATTTAGGAATGTCAAAGACCATCTATGAACTCCATCATTTCCCCTCAGTAAGTCTCAAATCTGACTCAGAAACACCACTCTTTATTCCTGAAGGTTTTCAAATATTGCTATTTGTTAAATTAGAAATTTTGTGCTAGAGCATTAGCATTCCCCAGTCAGTTATTGAAAGTAAATTTTAGATTTTAGATATTATGTAAACTAACAAAGTTTATTTGATAAAAATCTCACAGATACTTATGTGTTATTTTATTGTGCTGATGTGAATAACATAGTAGAAATCCTGACTATGATTCCAAAACCAACAGGAAATGATCTGATATACAAGTTAAAATAAAAGTAATTTACTCCTCTCACTGAAATTATGGCTGTTAGTGAAATATAGATTAATACTACTAAAAGAGGATTTTATCCTGTCCAGTAGTTGGACTTTAATGATAAGTTATGAAGTAATTGCTGGAGCAATGAAAATAAATGGATCTTGATGTCATAAAATGTTGATGCAGATAATACACCTATATCAATGAATGGGATGAAATTAAATATAAGCAGTCAAGATGTTGACAAATTAAAAACTTTATTACATACACTTTCAATCAAATTAAAATTTTAAACTTAGTCACATAGATCTTGTCAAAGCAGAAATGCAGCAGTGGCTTTGAAAAGTAAAAATCCATCCAGCACCCCACTGAAAGAAACTATCAATAATGCAGGCTGTGGAAATAATATTCTCTCCTTCTCTCTCACATTATGCATAGTGATATTGCTAGAAAAAAAGTGTTCAAATTGCAGCTGCATTATTTCTCTGACAATTTTTTTTTCTTGTTTTCTTTTTTTTTTTTTTCAGCTACAGTAAAATGTATAATTCAAAAGCACCTCTATTTCTGGCTTTTTTTACATTTCTTCAAATAAGCAGACAAACAAATCTATTTCCCCTTCTGCCCCCTGCAAAAGTCAGTCACCAACCAGTCATCCAAAAATGACAGAGATTAAAGGAAAAGAAGGCTCTGGAAAGACTTTATAGCAGTCTAACAGGGGCCTACAAGAAAGCTGGAGAGGGACTTTTGACAAGGGCCCATAGTGATAGGACAAGGGGTACTGGCTTTAAGCTGAAAGATAATAGATTTGGATTAGATATAAGGAAGAAATTATTTACTGTGATGGTGGTGAGGGACTGGAACAGGTTTCCCAGAGAAGCTGTGAATGGTCCCACCCTGGACACGTTCAAGGCCAGGTTGGCTGGGACTTTGAACCACCTGGTCTAGTGGAAAATGTCCCTGCCCAGATCAGCAAAGTTAGAACTAGATGATCCTTGAAGGCCCCTTCCAAACCAAACTATTCTATAATTCTATTATATGACATCAATGGCTCAGCACTTATTGAGTATTTATTCTCTAAGACACTAATTAAGCCAAATTTGTCTTCTTGAAATTGCTGCAATAAGGTGATACTCCAAGCTCACTTAGTTCCACTTGAAAATGTCAATCACATAGGCTGTTGAGGTAGTATATGTCAAAGGACCAAAGCAGTTCAAGAAAGATAGAATTTGACAATTAGCGGAATCCAGAGACAGACAAAATCTCTGCAAGAGCATGTAGAAAATAGTAATCGTCAGTGCCATCTTTACTTAAACAAAATGATCTTTTATGTGTTTAAAGTTACACCACAAAAAATAATTTTGCATTTATTTTATATATACTAGGACACAGGGCCATAGCAGGTTTGCGATTCCCTTGGACTGAATTAAGGTGAAAAGACATCAAACAATCAATTTAACACTTTATTTAACATTAACAACAAATTAACTTTGAAAAGTTGGAAAGCATAAAGGGGTTGATAGCTGGGGCTCTTATTGGAACATTTGTAAGACAAAAAAGGAGAAAATGGAAAAGAGAAAGAGAGAGAGATATCACCACGCTTGGATCCAGCCACAACCATGATAGGCGTGACAATCCTTCAGTGGCAGGAGCATGCTGTCTAGTCCCTGCCTTCAGTTATGCCTCGTGAGGACTTGTGTGGTTCTGGTGCCAGAGTGTTCTGGGTCTTGTGCACAGGCAGACACTAATGTGAGGGGTGGTCATAAGCCTTCTCCTCAGATAACTGCTGTGTGACACCTGACTGTTAAGTTGTTATGTAAGACATCTTAAACATGGACCTGCACATCCCCTGATATGCCCTCAATACAGCCTCCACATCCTGTGTTACCTGACTCCTACTGCTGCTATGCAAACTGCACCCTGCCCCACAACATCTGAGACATTAACATAAATTAACTCTGTCAGTCCCTCACAACGTATCTTTTACTCTATCACAATTTTCTTTTTTTCATTCAGATACTTCTTGACAGGCTTCTTGAATGAACACAGAAACTATTTAAAATGTCTTTGGTACTCTTTTTATGTATGCAAACTGCAGCAAGTTTATATTTTGTGCTTGGAAAACAAATATAGCCAGCAAACCTGGCTTGAGAGCTGGGTCCCTGCAAACCTCATGAAGTTCAACAAGGCCAAGCGCAAAGTCCTGCATGTGGGTTGGGGCAATCCCAGACACACGTATAGGCTGGACGGAGAATGGATTGACAGCAGCCTTGAGGAAAAGGACTTGGATGTGCTAGTGGATAAGAAGCTCAACATGAGATGACAATGTGCGCTTGCAGTCCAGAAAGCCAACCATATCCTGGGCTGCATCAAAAGAAGCATGGCCAGCAGGCAAAGGGAGGTGATTCTCCCCCTCTACTCCGCTCTGATGAGACTCCACCTGGAGTACTGTGTCCAGTTCTGGAGCCCCCAAGGTAAGGACATGGATCTGTTGAAGCAAGTCCAGAGGAGGGCTACGAAGATGATCAGAGGGCTGGAGCACCTCTCCTATGAGGACAGGCTGAGGGAGTTGGGGCTGTTCAGCCTGGAGAAGAGGACGCTCCCGGGAGACCCTATAGCAACCTTCCAGTACCTTAACGGGACCCACAGGAAAGATGGGAGAAACTCTTCAGTAGGGCCTGTTGTGATAGGAGAAGGGGTAATGGTTTCAAATTAGAGGGAGGTAGATTTAGATTAGATACTAGGAAAATATTTTTTTACAATGAGGATGGTAGAACATTGGAACAGGTTGCCCAGAGAGGTGGTGCATGCCCTATCCTTGGAAACGTTCAAGGCCAGGTTGGATGAGGCTCTGAGCAACCTGATAGAGTTGGAGATGTCCCTGCTTCTTGCAGGTGGGTTAGACTAGATGACCTTTAAAGGTCCCTTCCAACCCTAGCTGTTCCATGATTCTGTTCTATGATTCTAAACAAAATACAAGCTAATAATAAAACAACAGTGACAGGCTACCATTTTTTTCTTATTGGCTCATGGTAGCTGGTAAGTACTGTGAAAAAAAATTTAAACTAAATAGTTTAAAAGTAAGAAGCTATACAACGCTTTCTAAAAGAACACATTGGTCAATCCTAAACGATATCATACTTTGTGACCATATGCAGTCTGAAGACATCAGGACATAGCATGTGCTCTGTGTAAAATGTTAATCTCCTCTTTTTCTCATTGTCATAAGCAGTGTTTGGTTTCTTTCAGAGTAAATAAAGGCTCCTTTTTGAGACTCCTTGTGGTGTACAGAACATTATAACCTAACAAATAACTGGATAAAACTAGTACAGAGAACATTTCCTACAGTTTTATAATATTTCTGGCTCTATGGGGCAATTTTTTTTTCAAACCACCACTAAAGA
This sequence comes from Ardeotis arabs, assembly GCA_011801015.1. NCBI lineage: Eukaryota > Metazoa > Chordata > Aves > Otidiformes > Otididae > Ardeotis > Ardeotis arabs. The sequence continues at coordinate 78,639 of JAAGAY010004634.1, forward strand.
AATGCTTTCATACCTCCAGTTGCTTCTTATCATTAGAGATGATAATGTTGTCAACTTTTCTGACTCTCTGCAGCAAGCTGAATCCTCTGTCCTGTAGCATGAATATGTTCTGCCTTGATAAATTTCTAGGTCTTCTTCAGTTCTCTGCTGACCCAGAAAAACCAGTTGTATGCAAGCTCTGACACTCTTTCACTGTTGTTATGAAACAGATATACAAAGTTATGCTGCTACGTAAACCATTTCAGATTAAATCTGAACAAGGTTTTGTTCGGTTTTGTTTTTTTTTTTTTTCTTCTCCTAGAGCAAGCCTTGCTGTTATAAAACAGAGAGACACTCACACACACACACATACACACACACACACACATAGAAAAGAAGAAAGGACTTAAAAGTCATCAGCATTGAAAGGTTTTGCTTTACAGTCCCTGATGTTCTAGACCTTTCAGCTAAATATATAACTTACTTCTCCTTCTTCCCCTCTTTCCCCTCCCTTCCCTGATTATAGGTCTCTGTCTTCAGAAAGGTCCCCAAAGTCCAGCAGCAAACAAATCCATGTTTTGTTGGCAAATAAAAAAGTTCCCTCATTATTTCTGTTTGAGCTTGGATCTAGGTCAGGGCCAGATCCACATGCTAAGCTGTAATATCTAAGCTCTGACCTCTATATTATACCATAGATTACAGATAATACCCTTAAAATTATGAATTACAAGATGTGGAAGGTATGACTTGCCACACATGCATGGTTTTGCCAAAATAAAAAGCAAAGCATAGTAAGTGCAAGAATAGAAAATAAAGCAAGAAATTTATTTATGCTGGAGCAATGAATTACGCAGAAGATCTAAGAAGCTAAGATCGCTTGCTAATTCCCTAGGCAGTTCAACAATTAATTCATCATGTTTTCTTGTATAGTCAAAAAATAGATGAAAGGTCTCATCCCTAAGTAACCATAACTTAATACATGTAACTAATAAAAAAAACAAGGACAGTATTAATGCATAAGAGAGGTACAAAGCAAAACAACAAAAGCTCTTTCAAAGGAGCTACTCTTAGGTCTTCCTAGAAAGCATGACTTCAACTTTAATTTCAAACACTTAATTTAATTTTGAGTATTGTTATTTCTCTGTGTGTGTAAATGGAAACAATTCAACTTTAATTTTCTGAAAATTAAGCAAAGTGCTAATTGAAGTCAGTAGGCTGAAGTGTTTGTGGCTGTTATGGTAATAATCAGATAGACAAATCTGAATAGAATTTATAGTCAAGTAAAAAGTAATAAGTAAAACTTAGGGTCTCTTCAGATGACAACACATATAGAACATACAATGAAAAAGCTATAAACTTCCGATGCTGATAACAGACCCCACAGAATCTGTCTTCCACAAATCAAGCTCTACAGAAGGTTCATCATCTCTTTGGTTCACCAAATTAACCTTGCATCCACACAGAGGACCTGTGTTTATATTCAGTACTGCTTTTACTACTGTTTCTCTGCAGATCCCATTCTCTGTGAGGCATAGATCTTGAGAAATTCAAGGCATAAGGGATAAGATGACAGCCAGTGGCTGGTCTTCAGAGGCATGAAAAATTTCTGATGCAGAAACAGTTGATCTTGAGAAAGTCTACTTGTTTATATTCTAATTTTATTATTTTCACACAGGATTTTGATCTGGGAACCACTTGCTTAAGTGCCACTATATTTGGAAGAAATTAGACAGTTCCAATAAGACATATCAAATAGGAGAGCATTTTATATATGCAAAAGGACAGCCTTTATTTTATATTATTTTCAACTAGTTGTCCAGCTTGAAGTGTTTTTCCAAATGATGTATGATTAAGCATATTAATGTACATATCTACATGTGTAAAAATATTAATAACTAACAACTCAGAATGTTAAAGAATTATCAGCAAGCTTTTTGGTTTTGTTGTTATTCCAGTATTTTTGCTTTCCAGGTTATTGGACAGTGTCAGAATCCTCTGGACAGGAATTTTAAGCTAATGTCAGTCTGAATCAATACATCAAAAATTTACAAGGTGTTTCATTTTGTATCAAAATGTATACATATTTGGAAAGAAATGGAAAGCATTTAACTATAATCTACATCTCTGTAGTTACGGCTAGATTCCTTCACAGGAACTTTGCAATATGTTCACCCAGCCTCTGCTTCTGGAGGTGGGTTCCATTAGTGTGCTGTCATTCATGATGTAAACACAGACAGTGGGAAATCTAGGTCTACATGGCATTGCATTTAACCTTTATAGATAAAAAGGGTTTTCATAATGCATTTGATGGCATTTTACAATTCTTTTGTTATTACTAACTGTTGCTAGGTTATTATTTACATTTTGGTTACAGAAAGATCATGACTGAAAAGGGGTTTGGAACAATGCTCTGAATATCTTTGTGATGTAATATACTCCTTATTTGGTTTTGCAAGTATGACTGTTTTGAACATATAAACTTGGTCAAAAAAGGTTTATTTCGGTACAAAGATTTGCAAAAGAAATGTGAATATGCTTTTTGCTTGCTAGAAAGGCAAAAAACTCACCTTTTTTCTACATCGATTCTTAGCTCCTGAATTATTAGCTCTGCCAGCTGTTTGTATACTGACTACCATTGACTTGTTCACATTTGCTATTTCGAGATTTAATGTACTGAATGCACATTCATAAATCCACATTCTCCAAACTACTTAATAGACATTTTTTGAAAGACAATAGACCAGAAAGAATGACTAATGCAGTTGTCTTACTAGGAACATTGATAGAAAATTGATTTAAAAAAATTAACTTGCATGTAAGTGGGTTACAATTCTCATGTATTAGCAACTGTCAGCATAGATAATGGAACATGAGATGTTTAAAAATACATGATATCAACAAAGCACTTGATCAAAAATACAAGTCAAAGAAAAGAAAAAAAACCCCTTCATTATACTGCTTTATGTAGGAATAAAGTAATTTGGTTTAGAGCTGTACCAGGAGTATATTCTCATACAGGAAAATGTTATTTACTCTGGTGTCTGAAAAAGGTTGTAATATTAAGGGCATTCCAACTGCTGTAAGTAGTTGAAAGGAGATGAAACTGATGACAAAATAGCCTTAAACTGAGGGAAAGGACCAAAATTATGTTATAACCTCTTTAAGGTCTCTGCTTCTGGCTATCAGATGTGCAGCGGTGCAAACCTCTGTCAGCAGCTCGGTGGAAGCATAGTAGAGGAGGAAGCTCTCCCTTAAGAATATAGGGGTTATTGCATGCTCCCTCCTCCATTTGAGATCTTTCTGCCATGGTTGAAGCAAAGACTGCTGAGCAAGTACTTTAAGGAAACTTGGAAGAAGAACATAGACCTCTTTAAGACAACTGTTTTTCATTGACAATCTCAATATGGGAAGCCAGGACTTCTTTTGCACATTGATAAGAAGAAAGGCTAAGAGATCCTAGCTGTAGACTGGAAAGAAACTGCAAGAAGGAGAGACTTAAGCTGTGGGTGGTCATAGAGATGAGCTGCAAATGCAGAAATGATAAATTGCACAGCCAGACTTACCGTTTTCCATGAACTTTTCTCTGCTCCTGCTGAAGATGAAGAAACTAGCTATCCATAAAATACAGATCAGATAATTCCTACCCTTTGACTTTACTGCAGACTTTGTGCTGGAAAAGTTAACTGACAGTGCCAAAGGCATCTTCTAAATGTCAGTTGGAAGAATGTGATCAAAAACTGAATTTAGCTTCTTGTTCAAAAGTACTGCAATAATTTGGTTTAGCTTACAGTGAAAGTTAGATCTCCTATCTAAAAGTAGAAGGGAAATATAATGGGAGGTACTTCTTAAATCTAGCTTATAAACTCATGTTTGTTCATTGAGCATTCTCTAACATCCTAACTCTTAAATGAAATCTATCAAAAATTGACTACAGCTACTGTCTAGACAGTTGGTATGCTGTTGACTTACTAGCACTATCGATAATACACTTCACATTCTATTTCAGTCTGCAGTATTCTGAAACGTCCTCTAGGGAAACCTCTCTCTTTTCCATTGACAGGAAAGAGCCAAAAGAAAGCTTGTTCAGGGCTCATAGTTTAACTGGCTAGAACTAAATTGCTAAAATGAGGGTTTTAGTTTTAAAATCTTCAAATGTGACTACTGAATTGAAATATTTCTATTTCTCTGCACATACCTTGCGACACCTTATAAGAGTTTTAATGTTTGTAGATGAAGTGTCAGATGTTTTTTAAAAAGCATTACTCTATTAATCTGTCAAATATTCAAGAAGAGAGGTACTGCCAAATCACTAGTATGTTTAAAAGAAAAACTCTGATATATAGCATCTTATGTGGGACAGTATCACTTTTGTTTTCCTTTTCTTTTTTTTTTTTAATTGGAATCTACAGCTGCCTTTGAAGTCCCCTTCCTCTTAGACCTTTGAGCTGGAGTCAGGGGAGTGTACAAGCATACACTGCCAGTTTTGAACAAAGCACAGCACAGCCCTTATCTTTTTAGGATTCATAGATGTTACCAAGCTTTGCAACCATAGCTCTTTTTCAGCATCTAAATGTTGAAAATGAGCAGCCATCCACTTTCCTTTGTACTATCTTCCTTTTCCAAGTGACAGAGGAGCCAATGAGGAGAGGTGTTATGCTGGACCTTGTTCTTACCAACAGGGAGAGGCTGGTGAGGAATGTGGAGCTCAAAGGCAGCCTTGGCTGCAGTGACCATGAGATGGTGGAGTTCAAAATCCTTAGGGCAGCGAGGAGGACGTGCAGCAAGCTCTCTACCATGGACTTCAGGAGAGCAGACTTTGGCCTCCTCGGGGATCTGCTTGGTGGAGTAACATGGGATAAAGGCCTAGAAGGAAGAGGGACTCAAGAAAGTTGGTTAATATTCAAGGAGCACCTCCTCCAAGCTCGGGAGTAATGCATCCCAACAGAGAGGAAGTCTGGTAAAATGCTAGGAGACCTGCATGGATGAATAAGGAGCTCCTGGATCAACTGAAAAACAAAAAGGAAACTGACTGAGGGTGGAAGCAAGGACAGGTAGCCTAGGAGGAATACAGAGAAATTGTCCAAGCAGCCAGAGATCAAGTTAGGAAAGCTAAAGCTCTGACAGAATTAAATCTAGCCAGGGACGTCATGGGCAACAAAAAAGCTTCTATAGGTATGTTGAGGTAAAAGAAAGATTAGGGAGAATGTGGGCCCTCTCCAGAAGGAAATGGGAGACCTGGATAACAGGGACATGGAGAAGGCTGAGGTACTCAACTCCTTTTGTGCCTCAGTCTTCATGGGCAAGGGCTCTAGCCACACCACCCAAGTCGCAGAAGGCAAAGACTGGGACTGGGAGAATGAAGAACCATCCACTGTAGGAGAAGACCAGGTTTGAGACCATCTAAGGAACCTGAAGGTGCACAAGTACATGAGACCCAGTGAGATGAAGTTGCCAAGCCACTACCCATAGTGTTTGAGCAGTTGTGACAGGTCAGTGAAGTTCCCACTGACTGGAAAAGCAGAAAAATAACCTCAATTTTTAAAAAGGAAAATAAGGAAGACCCGGGGAACTACAAGCCTGTCAGTCTCATCTCTGTGGCTGGCAAGGCCATGAACTAGATCGTCCAGGAAACTATGCTAAGGTACATGGAAGATAAGGACATGATTGGTGACAGCCAAAATGGCTTCACTAAGGGTAAATCATGCATCACAAATTTGATGACCTTCTATGATGGGGTTGTAGCATCAGTGGAGAAGAGACAACCAACTGATGTAATCTACCTGGACTTGTGCAAAGCATTTGACACTGTTCTGCATGACATCCTTGTCTCTAAACCAGAGAGACATGGATTGGATGGATGGACTACTTGGTGGATAAGAAATTGGCTGGATGGTTGCACTCAAAGAGTTATGGTCAACAGCTCAATGTCCAAGTGGAGACCACTGATGAGTGACATTCCTCAAAGGTTAGTATTGGGACAGGCACTGTTTAACATCTTTGATGATGACATAGACAGTGTAATTCAATGCATTCTCAGCAAGTTTGCTGATGAGACCGAGCTGTGTGGTGCAGTTGACACGCTGGAGGGAAGGCATGTCATCCAGAGGGACCTTGACAGGCTTGAGAGGTGGGCCCATATGAACCTCATGAAGTTCAGTTCTGGAGCCCCCAACTTAAGGACATAGACTTGTTGGAATGAGTCCAGAGGAGGGCCATGAAGATGATTAGAGGGATGTAGCACGTCTCCTATGAGGACAGGCTGAGAGAGTTGGGGCTGTTCAGCCTGGAGAAAATAAGGTTCTGGGGAGACCTTACAGCAGCCTTTCAGTACCTAGAGGGGGTCTACAAGAAAGCTGGAGAGGGACTTTTGACAAAGGCATCTAGTGATAGGACAAGGGGTAATGGTTTCAAACTGAAAGAAGGTAGATTTAGATTAGATATACGCAAGAAATTCTCCACTATCAGGGTAGTGAGACATTGGAACAGGTTGCCCAGAGAAGCTGTGGATGCCCCATCTCTGGTCAGGTTGGACGGGGCTTTGAGCAACCTGATCTAGTGGAAGGTGTCCCTGCCCAGGTCAGATTGCAAGCAGATGATCTTTGAAGGTCCCTTACAATGCAAACCATTATATGATTCTATGATTCTATGATTATGATCTGCCTTTGCATACTGGTTGATTTTGATGGGACATCTTGGTGGTATTATTGTCTTTGTTCCTCTTAAGTTTTGGAGACATAGTCTTTTCTCTCCAGGCTAAATTTGGACAAGTCACCCAGTACTTCTTCCTTATGCTTTTGGCTTGAAGATATTCAGGTCTATCTCAGTGCAGGCCAGAATTTAACCAGCCAAGTGATGACTTCTGGGTATAAAGATCCTGGACCATAGACTGATTTCTAATGCCAACTCATCAGCTACTCACTTGTTCTTTCTCTACATGCCAGCCTTCTGCAAGTCAACTGGCAGCACTTCAGCGTACTTAGGGTTTGAGAAATCTGAAAGTTCACCTAAAAGAACAATATAACACCAGGGACATGACCAAACTCTATTTAAACAAGACTTTCACTCACTGTGACGTAGCTAGTCTGGCATGGAACAGTACTTAACAATATTTACATCCCCTGAGTATTTGTAAATTAGGAACCCAGTTCTCAAATCCACGTTAAACTTTTTGGGACTTTTTTTCCACTTCACACAGGCATGTATATGTGTGTGTGTCTGTGGATATATGTTTACATTTTTGAAATTGTAACAGGGACTTTTACCAGACCAAGATGCCTTTCCATATCTTTTCAGAGTCTTTTTGCTGCATCTAAGCCACTTTTTCTTTCTGATTGCTCCACAAATCTTCTCCATGTTCATCTAAGTGCACAAAAATACCAGTGTTTCGAATGATTTTTTATTATAGTAAATATGGTGAATGGATATGATTATGCCTCATGCTGATGATGGGTTAGCAACAGTCTTGTTTTTGGTACTGCAGTCCTCATTGTAATATGTATATTTAAAGCTATGGTGTGAGATTTCTCTATTGTGCTCTTATTTAAGAAGAAGCAGTATATCTTTGATGAACTAAAATTCAACTTCAACATGTGGGAGTATTTATTTGGCATTAAATGTGTAGGTAGTCAGAGTTGGAGTCCTGTCATTGCTTAAGTCGCTAAGCAACACAAAATATTGCATGTCGGGCTGACCGTGTGCATAGGGTTGTTTTCACTCTTTCAGCATACTTACTATTTTATCACCCATAAAATATTTCATAGATTTTACAGATGTCAAAGATAAATATTTTATACCTTTTTTTGACTTTCTTTTGGATTATTTTGGATTATTTTGATGGCCTTCTGCAAAAGTGAGTGAAGAAAGAAAAAATTTTGTCTAAGAATGCTGACTGAGATTCAGCAGCTTCTTTTTCCATGACAGGCAGCCTGACCCATATGATAAAGTAATTTCATAGTTCTTTGCTTAGGAAAGGAATCAAGTGATAATATACCTCTGCTTCACACAGGTTCTTAAATGATGCATTTCTTCATATTTGTATGATGCCCAGAAGTGATGGAGTAGGGTAAATATTCACTCCTGCAATGAAAGACTCCACAGTTTGAAGTCTATTAATGCAACGTGAGTTCTGTATTGAAGACTGGATTTGGCATTTTTCTTCATTGGAGGTTTGTTTACATACAATGCTGGTCTGTGGAATGGATAATTTTGTTTATTTTTATTTATTTAAATTACTTATCTGATGGCAATGCTATACTCATTTCCAAATAAGACTTGGTTTAATTGATGTCACTGACTTCTGTAGTCAGAAATGTACAGCTGTTTAACTGTATCTGTCTTCTTAAACAGTGCTTTAGTTTAAAACAAAAATTGGTTTCCAAAAGGTGTTTATCACATGAATCTCAATACCTAACAGGAAAAGGTTAGCAATTTAATAAAAATCAAGATTCTTGTGGGATCTACAATTCCTTATTAGAGATACCTTTAGAGAACATGTATAAGTGCCTATATGCATACTCTGTCATTACCAAAGCAATCAGTTAAAAATTGTTTTAAAACTTTAGGATCATACTGATAATACAGCTGTGACAAATTTTATTTTCCCTTGCTCTCCAGCATATCAATGAGATCATGAGATTTCATGATAATGAGATCATGCTGAAGGCTACAGACAAACAAGTGGGAATTTTCACTTTCCTTTGACAAACAACATTTTAAAAAGTCAAATGGTAGGATCCTCCATAAAATAGTCAGTTTAATTATAAACAAAACTGAGCAATTCCAGTGAGTGATAGTTCACATTTTGTCATACTTCCCTGCACACTTAAGAATTTACTGGAGAAAGAAACTAATTTTAAAATAATAAGGCCGAATTCTCAAGTGATTAATCATTTATTTTTGTTCTAAATACACTTCCTTCTCACGCACACACAATATCTTTACCTTTTTTTTTTTTTTTAATTGGTTGGTTGGTGTGGGTTATTTTGTTTGTTTGGTTTTTTTCAATATAGGTTATGATGTGTACATCTGTGTTTCAAAGAATAATCACAGAATGTAAGTAATTGTGTAAGAATTTAGAGTCTGATGTGGGAGTAGAAGATGTATGAAGTTATAGAAATAAGTGTGGCAGACAATACACAACATAATCATAGTTTACTGTTAAATTGGCAACTGGAAATCAAGTTAACATCTAGTGTATGGAAGATACCAGATATGTGTTTAACAATATGCAGATATGTGTTTAACAATAAATAACCAGTGTATTAACTGTCATTGTTATTTTGGGACACAAAATTAAACCATAGTATGATGTGAATAACGTAGAGAGAATATGCCAGAAGTTGTTCTGTTGGTGAATTCTATGTAAAAGATATAGTGCATCATCAATGCTGAGAAATATGTACTAGCATTTCAGAGATTTAGTTTAGACATGTAAATTGTCTGAAAAGTTGTGGTTTTTTTTTTTTTACTGTCTGACAGCCATCACTTATTGCTCTAGTAGTATCTTGGAGAAAATGGAGTTATCAAAGCAAACCAAAATAAAATCAGAACAGCTCTCAAAACAAATATTCCATATACCTCTATGCTATAAATACTTCGTTAAGTCATTCCATGTGATTTTATACTTACTTTATATCACTATTGTGTCTCTAGCATTAAAGGCTTCTGCCACACATCTTTGCTTTTAAGGATTGTGGACATTAGAAGAAGACTTGACTCATAATGTCTGTGGCTTTATCTCCACATCATTCGTGCACAAGTTGAGGTAGCAGTTCAGACACATATGACCTTTATCAGAGATTACTATGAAGTAAATGTGTCTTTAAAAATTTAAGCTGTGTCCTTTATTAAATACAAACTACTCTCCTGAAAAAGGCTGTTCGTGGCTGAAATGTTGGGTCTACCCTGTGGTACCAACCTTCTCTGAAGGTGAGAAATAAAGTTACACACAGAGCACTACTTTTTTAAAGAGTTTTCTTTCTCTCCTGTTATATTTTGGGATTCCCTCACCGTTAGCTATCTAACCTTTCTTAATAGAACAGATGGTCAGGTCTTACACATACAACAACTAGTTGTCAGAATGCTGTTAGTTTTTCAGTGGACTGATTTCTTTAATCTGGACCTTTTTTCCCTTACAAAGAATCCATAACCTGAAGCCAGTGGCAAATATTCTATGCATTACTATGTCCATACCTGATTATATGACACAAGGAGGTCTGGTTTATGTCTGTCTTGTGCTCTACCATAAACTAATTGAAGAGGTATACTTCCATTATTTTATACCTGACATACTGGGATTAATTATGATTGCAAATAATTTATTCAGTATACTTTATAAAATCCAGAGAAAATTATTTTTCTGAATTAGACAGAGCTTATAACATCAGTCAAATATCAAAATACAATTTATTGTGACTGTAAATTATGAAAATAACTGCCTCTAAAAATAGGACATTGAGATCTTAATATGTTTATTTGTTTAAAGCATCACATTGGCTCTATCATGTTAGAAAAGTAAAGAAATAATTAAAATCCCATTTTCAAAGTTATTTTTGGTATGCTTTCCAGGTATGAAAAAGTTCAATCTAGAATTATTCTTTAACAAAGTTAAATTAAGTAAATGCAGTAAAATATGCAAGACAAAAAAGTCTTGTGAGATATTCTGCTTCATAATGATGGTTTTGTTTATTCAGTTCTAAAGCAGTAACCTAAATGTGATTGCTTGATAATATTATCTCTATATGCTTATGTCTTACTGCTAGACTGTTGGTAGATCTTTACTAAGTGAAATAAAAGAGATACATAAAGCCTTAAATTGAAATCAATACTATTGAATTGAAGGATTATAGAGAGATTAATCTTTGCAGTCATTTTACACTATGCCTTTTTTTTTTTTTCCTCCTCTTTTTTCACCTAGTCATGTGGTGTGCTTACATGTGCATTGTTGGCAAAGTACTTTTCCTGAGGTGCAGAAACTTCTAAACTCATTTCCAATCTTGGAGGTTTTTTCTCTGTGTAGTAGCCTTAAAGACTGTTTCCCTCTTTCCTGTCAGGGACAGGAGGTACTCTTATGATTAGATCAAATGAATGAATCAAAAAAGCACAAAAAACTTAAGTTTTGTAGCTTTTGAAGATTTAAGTTAGAATTACATCCTTTTGTGTTAATTAGCACTTAATCCATTGTAACTACTATAGAATAGCACAAAAAATCTAACTACTATTCTTATTACTTGTAGTGATAGTTTCACATACATGTCTTATTCTTCCACCATTCTTCCACCATTTCAGCTCCATGGAAACAGAGCTATGAAAGTTTGACTCAACGTTCCATTTTACCCTCACAGAAATTTTTTGAAAAGACTATCTACTATCTACTCTTTGCAGAGACTAAATATCTTAAAGGGAAAGCATCTATGATCCTTGTCATATGATATTAATGGTGGATCCCTTATAAATATAGGCATAGATTCAGACTTGCTGGCTTTACAGATTTCTCTCTCTATTGTTTTCAGACTTCTGCATGTGTCATCACAGAAAAGGCAGCAATTCTGAAAACTAAACTACTCCTTTCCCTTCAGATTGGTTGCCCCCTTTTTTTCTTCCTCACAATCACTGAGGGCTGCCAATTAGTATTACTATATGTAACAAGGGACTTGTTCCCCTCCTGAATGTAAGGACGTTGTGTTTCCTCTTCAACTTCATCTCTCAGCAAAAGGTTAATGACCCTGGTGAAGTGAGGGCAAAGGGTTTCACGTGGCTTACAAGTGTAAAGCCGCTAACACCTAATGCCTTTGCCTCTCCCTCATCTTCTTGTTCCCTCTTCCTCCCTTCATCTTCAACCTGAGTGTGTATAAAGTTCTCTTACATGTGATCTTCACAAGCTTGTGAGAAGTAAAAAGAAAGTTCTTCTCTAGCATGTACTTTAAGTCAGGACAGTAGTCTAAAGAGGATTAAAAGATAAGGATACAAGTGGATCTCTGGACTGCTAATAGACAAGTTTTATAGGCTGTGAGGACCAGCTAAGAGCTAGCTTTCCTGGATTTTGATGACAACAATCTATACCATGATTAGGGAAGGAAAAGAGGAAATTTGCAGATTAAAAGTGGAGATAATTTGTGGAGACATCACATATATGAAGCAGGGAGATTCAAAATTATAAATTAAAATTAGTGCAGGGATAGAATAGAAGTTTAATGACCTGAGAGAGCATAGAATTAGATGGGGTTTCTTTTTTGAAACAACTTAAAGCTCTATTATCAACCACCAATTAGTATATCCTAGACATAAGGTTGGTTTTTTTTTTTCCAAGAAATTTAACTCATAAAAATTTGCCTAGATTGGTGTTGATATCATCTAGTACAGCATATAATAAACACTTGTGGCAATTCTTTCTGAGCTCATGAATCTACCAACGTATTCTTTCTCTACAGATATGGGTTCCCTGTCTTCTTCCAAGGAATCTGCATGTATAAAGAACTGCTTGGTTCTGAAGAGATATGAATGAGGCATTGAGACACCTAGGAGTAGGTGCAGAATAGGCATACATATTCCTAGCAAATGATTTTTTAGCACTTTGCAGCTGTTGCTTACTATCAGTGAGCCTGGCCATTTCTTTTCACCAAAGACATATCACTGTTTTTAACTAGCACTGACTGAGTCTGGAGTTACTTATAGAAGATAAATGGTACCATTAATGTTCAAAGTACCAAATTATGTTCAAGCTATGAAAAATACAGTGGTGTTGAGAAAAAAAAAAACCAAACCTAAATTCACAGTGCCTTTTTTTTTCTTTTACAATTGTAACTGTGTGACTGCATGTATGTGATTTCATTACTTCTTTAATTTGAACATATTAGAATCATAGAATCATAGAATCATAGAATGGTTAGGGTTGGAAGGGACCTTCAAAGGTCATCTAGTCCAACCCCCCTGCAAGGAGCAGGGACATCGCCCACTAGATCAGGTCGCTCAGAGCCTCATCCAGCCTGGCCTTGAACGTTTCCAGGGATGGGGCATCCACCACCTCTCTGGGCAACCTGTGCCAGTGCTCTACAACTCGCATTGTAAAAAATTTTTCCCTAATATCCAA